>CAIGRO010097996.1:0-11027 GCA_903798355.1 Fraxinus baroniana | reverse complement strand
TCTCATGATGAACTTGTAAACTGATATCATATTAGTTGTTAGCCTGTATAATCTGTTTATCTGAGTGATTGCTGTGAGAATAAGGGGTTTCTTGCAGTCACGATATTCAGTGACTGTTGAAGGGTTTCTTGACTAATTCCTTTGTCGATCTGCAGTTTTGTGAGAAAAGATAAGTGTCATGTGTTTTTCTCTTTCATTTTGAAGAACTATTTTGTAACATGTTGCCATTTTGGGCTTATTAGTGCAACTGAGCAAATATCCATTATTGGACGCTCAACGGGGGATGTAAGCGTTAGATCCGGTCACCGAACCTCTGGGGCTTAGGCCGAAATAACTCTCTATGTTCAATCTTTAATTTATGCAAATTTACTTTCTGTTTTATGAATGATTTGAAGTTATTGTTTTAATATCGTGTCCTTTTCGGTAAGGTATGATTGTTGACGGGTAAGTTGATGAGAAAAACCAATTTGTGACCAATTAATTCTTGAAGAAGTGGTGGTACAAGTGCCAATGTTCAAGTGTGATTAGGAGCATTAAATTCTTCTGTCATAGCATTTCTCCACACATAGGTTTAAGTGTTTGTGACACACAAGTTGGTTTAAGAAATTCACGAGCAGTATGTGCTTTGGCATAAAAAACAAATGGTTTATTTAACTTGAAAATATTGTGTTGAGAGCGACTACATATCTTAACACGACCCATCCCGAATCGCCCTAATGGACCTAACATATGTTGTGCGCCGATGGTAGATATCAGCTAAGTGTCGGTCCTACCATCAAAGCGACTATGACCTGATTGGCTGTGACATACTTTTATAAAAAATTGACAGAGTTTCCTTTGCAATATGGACTGAACCACCTAAACAATATTCAATTTTCTCAAATCAGTACATCTAGCCCCTGTTTGACATCCATTCTCATCTCATTCTCATTTTTTTCTCTTTTTTCATTTCAACCACACATTCTCTCAATAAAATAATGTTACACACAAATCTAAAATTTTTCATAAGTTTTACACCACACATTCTTCCATCAATCACTATTTCAAAAATTCTATTCTCCAAAAAATGGGTGTCGAACACCCTCATAATTTAAAACAGGCTACACCAGCCACTCACAACTCAAATTATTCAAAATAGAATGCTGGCAAAAGTTCCCAAATATACTAAAGATACTGAATATGAAATAAGCTCATGATAAACTTTTCTGACAAAAGCTACATGTACCCCAAAATAAATATGAACTGAATAAACTAACTAAATGAGTCGTACATCTAATAATAATGTGTGTGACTCAAATTGGTAGATCGACAGGCTCCAAAGCTGCTCATTGCTCAACTCAGCTACTACCTATTAAGGAAAAAGATAATAAAATCTATGAGTTTGCAACTCGGTGTGTGGATAGCTCGCAAATGCATATACTTTTTTCCATTTATACATATTTAGTGGAAATTTTGATTTATTTTCTTACAATTTTAAGAAATTCTAAATTATGATAATTTCTTTTAGACCTGAAACATGCTAAAGTCATAAATTTTTTACCATTTATTCTAAATAACCAACCGTAATATAGGTCAACTATAGATAATCTGGTATCAACAAAAATATGTGTAAAACTGTCATTTCTGTAAGTTACAATCGTATTTCTGTATAATAACGTCGTATAAAATCATAATGCTGGTGCTAAATCATAAATTAGACTCTAGTTGATATCTAAAAGTGATAATAATTGATACAACAGGATGAGTAAGTACTTAAGTCGAATTCAGTAAGCTAAAACCATAATATGAAGTTAATACTTAATAAGCTATACTGTAAGCTGGAAAATGTAAGCTGAAAGCTAATAATCCATTATATACTGGATAATCTCATCAAAATAATCAATAAGTTAAACTGTAAGCTGGAAAATATAAACTGAAAGCTAATAATCCATTGTATACTGAATAATCACATCAAAATAATCAATAAGCTAAACTGTGAGTTGGAAAATGCAAGCTGAAAGCTAATAATCCACTATATCTTGGATAATCAAATCAAAATATACCCCATATAGTTATCTATTGATAATCTGAAAGCTCTAAAGTCATATGTACATATCAACACTTCTGTACATGGCCGTAGCCCCTTAATGTACATAGTGGAAATAACATAATCATCCTTATACACGGCTATAGCCCCTCAGTGCATAATAGGTACCCTTACACACGGTCGTAGCCCCTCAATGGGTAAGAGTTACCTTTACACACGGCTGTAGCTCCTCAGTGTACAAAGTGGAAATAACATAATCATCTTTATATACTGTTGTAGCCCTTCAATGAATAATAGGAACCCTTACACACGACCGTAATCCCTCAATGGGTAAGAATTACCTTTACACACGACTGTAGCCCATCAGTGTATAGGAGTTAAATACACGATTCTAGTACATGGTCGTAGCCCATCAGTGCACTAGAGTAAGATAACTACATCGGGTATTTTTTAATGGTTTCAAAATAATCATGCTTATTTACTAATTTCTCGAAAATAAGACATTTCATGTAACTAATATGCTTCTCGAAAAATTGGGAATCATTTAAACATTCATATTAAGTAAACAAGATTATAAGTTCATAAGTTGAAAATCTTATTTTTTTGAAAAAGTAAGTTCTCCACTCACAGATCTATGGATATCGGTATGGTTATATTGACGAGCACTTCCAAACTTTCACGTCACTACCTGCAGTAACTCTCCAAATTGAATGAGAAATTGAAGAAATGGATAACCCAAGTTCCTCCTCCTCCTCCTCTTCTTCTTCCTTTGCTCTCTTTTTTTTTTTTTTTTGTTCTCTCTCTCTCCTCTCTCTTTATTCCCTTTCTTTTCTTTCTTCTCTCGGTCTCTCTCTCGATCCTTCTCTGCCGATGTCTCTATGCGTATGTAGATATTAAAAAAATGGGTAATTGGTTATATTATTGCCATGAGTAATCCACTCATACCAACAATTGCAAAGGAAGCCCCTCTTCTTCAATTTAACATAATATTTAGTCCTTAACTTCCATTGAATATAAAATCTAACCACTAAACTTCCAATAATATATAAGTAAATCCCCAAAATAAATTTTTATCCCTCTTAAACCTTCAAATACTTTCAATTTGTAAAATAAACCCAATAAAATAGTTTTCTCTATTTAAGTCCTTATTTGACTATGACTTTGACTAGTCAAATCTTGACTTTGAAATAAAATCTTGACTTTTGACTTGTAGAAAATGGGGCGTAACATATCTGATGAGTATTTGAGGACAAAATGGAATTGTTCGAATAAGGCATGCATCAATGATCATATTAGAAAGATTTTAGTGCATGTGAAAACTCTACATAAAAGGCAAAGCCGAGTTGATGAGATGGCTATATTTAGTAGTGTTAATTGATGTGTGAAAGGGTGATGTGAGAGAAAGGTAAGTGGAGAAACGAATTGAGACATTTGTGCCGAGAAAGAACCATTGTTTTTAAAATATGTCCGACCATTGAACTAGAAAATTTTACTGGTCAAGGCAAGGGTGTAAGTAGGTTCAACAGGGTTAAACAATAATTATTTTTTTATAAATATTAATTTACCGGGGGATCCTTCAGTTTTTGACAACATTAGAAAAAAACTTGGTTAATTATTTGTGTGAGAATTATGAGAGGAACTTGGACCTATAAAAAGGATGTGAACCATTTGTGGTAAATGTCTAAGAAAAGAAACATGTGATTGGTTGATCAAGGTAATGATACATGTATTGTGATGCAACTCATGATTATAAAATTTCTGTGGTCCTCTCGAACATACTGGTTTAGTAGATCTTTTTGAGCGCATGTTCATTATTTTGCTCGACTTCTTTGCAAATTAGCTATATATAACTAGGGAATCATGTGAGCGAGAGACTGCTTTCTTGAGAAAGTCTTTGTGCTAACTAAGTTTTATCATGAATTTCATCAAAACTAATAGGGCTGTCCCGTGCACAAAGAGCAGCTTAAATCTCTCTGAGATTAGAATTCAGTCCATGAAGAATTTAAAAAACAAGATAATCATCACTCATCAGAGCATCGACAAGAGAAATGCGCTCATTGGGCCAATCTAAACTCACGTTAGTCCGTTATAAATGTAAAAGCCACAAGGTCTGGACCACTGAAGACCGATTTTCCAGGATTAGCTGTCCATTTCACGTCTGTTCTTTAGTCATACTAACAGCCAAAAAGGGTGGCCGGGAAAAATTGTTTGCTATAGAAGTTAGCAGTGACAGATACAAACTTAGCATCGACTTGGGGATTGGGAGTAGGTTCCTTCTGAACAGTACATACAAATTTGTGCAGCATCATTATTAACATCTGTATCCTTCTTAACTTGTAGCCATGCATGTTCTCTGTAGGGGACCTTTATTAATGTTTTGGCTTACTATTAGTGTGTGCAACTACAGAAAAACTATCCGCATCAAATAATTTCACAATTATTCGTTTGATAATTATCCGACATTATTTGAATTACTGATATCTTCTCAATCCCGTGTCTCCTTTTTGTCCCTCATAAACAAAAACGCGAAAAAGCACGCAGGATTGCATTAAATAATGTAGTCTTCACCTAAGAAAATTGCATTATTTGCTCGAGTTTGAGGAAAATATTTCTTTCTCAGTGTGATGGTTCAAATATTGCGTATGCATTTTAGTTTGAAAACATAATGCTTCAAAACAATCCTTACAGGATCTATAGATGCAAACATATGTAAGTATTCTTTGCTTGGATTTATACGTGTTTCTGACTATTCTCATTTATAAATAATCTTTTATTTGAATGTTTGATAGTAAATCCATAATGTAGAAAAATATAAAATGGATGAAGTTACAACACAAAAGCATGGGGTATCAGTTGAAAGCATGACATAGGAAATATTTTGCTGAACTCAAATCCAAAAGTTCTCGTGCTAAAAAAATTAAGTACGAGTTAGTGAACAAGATTTTTGCTTCTTTTCTTGATACTATTAGACTGCTATTCTAACGTACAAATTTTACATGATAGGTAAACTGAAAGGTGTGCGGTGAAAAATGTCACTCTCGAAGGGAAGGGACCGGGCTCTCATTGAATTCATACCTACAGATTCCTCTCTGCTGCCTGCATTGCATGTTCCAGAATATCAACAAATCATCTACTTGTTCAGTGACATTAAGTTTGTACAACCAAAACTTCCAAAAATCTCCGGTGAAAAGGGCCAATAATAATTGATCTGGTGAGTTGTAAAATTCCCTCCATAACTATCCAAGGAAAGAACAGTTTATCGGGTTTTGGTGAGTATATAGGACACATATATTATCAGTGAATTGTTACTACCATATGATATTTATGCCAAATATTGGGCACCCATAAAAAAATAAAACGAAGTTCGAAAATATGAGAATCCTACATTGAGTTAAACCGTGTATTTGCCAATTTTTGTTGTCTAAACATATATCAGTTCGTTTTAACGAGTTATGGTGCCTGGAAAAGGGTAGAAAACTAGGTTTTTTTGGGACGATCAGGCATAGCTCTAGAATGAACTTACCGTTAGATATTTAACGAAAAACTATTGATAAATGCGCTTGTCTCAGCATGATTTCTCAATAATCTTGTTGTTTAATCGTGCTATCATATATTTAGCCCTTGTTTGGGCTCCATTTTAATGAAATTTTGGGGAAAATGTATTTTGGAATAATAATTTTTTGAAAAATATGGTTAAAAAGTAAGAAAATATTTTGGGTTTACGTGTAATATTATTTTATTGAAAAATGTGTAATTAAAAAAAAATGTATTAAATTAAAATGGAGCCAAATGGGAAGAGAATTTACCAATTAAGTGTATGATAAAAATACACGTTAGAATAATATATTATTTAATGGCAATCTCATTGTATGGTCTTTTAATGAGTGACAGGCCCTTTTCTTAGTACACATTTGCTTTGTAGTAAATTTTCAGGAAACATTGGAATCTAGGAGTACAATAAGAGAAGAATTGAAAGGTCATGTAGGCATTGGTTACTGAGCATAATGCAGACGAAATTGGCTATGGATATTCAATCCTGCTACAGTGCTATCTTGATTGACAAATATGCTAATGTAATGCCACGTGACAGTTTTTTATTAGACTGTTTTAAACATTGTCATCATTTATATCCGATCATTTCCATCCAACTAGGAATTTGTCAACCTTTATGTCACAATTCATATGGCAAAGTGGTTTAATCCATAGATATTTTGTACTGCAATCAGTCTTCTCAACATAAATGGCAATGGTAATCCAAATTTGACGTCCATTGTATAGTTCTGTCTTATCGAGTATTATACTACACATGCACCAAATGTTAAATGATATCTCTTTTTAATTCATTATGCATGTGCAAGTGATGCACAAAATTCAAATACGACCCCTTGCAGCTTTCTTGTAATGTGCTTCTAAGGCAAGTTCATATGCTGGACTGGACACGATAATCAAGAGATACATGCTCGTGATTTAGAATCGAATGTACTAAACATGAATCTATTGTATATTGAGTTACTTACAGATAAATGAAATACTTTGTGGTTAGAAGATTTTGAAGCAAAAATTTGAAATTATTGCTTAAAGTGACAAGACATTGAAATCATAAATCATTATTTTAGCAAGAATGGCATGTTATTTGGGGTCCTTTCTATTTGTCATTCACATTTTGTTTATGGTAAAGAGGCCCCCTCAACTCTCAAAGAGAAGATGCATAAAACAGAAGAAATGACAAAGGCACTTGAAGCTTCATTATGGATAACGCTTTTAAGAACGAAGTCACTTATTACATTACAAAAGAAGGGTACGGCCTTGGAGAAAATAACTCTACCATGGCCTATATATTATTAAGGGTAAATTTGCTTAACGCATTAAAACACATCGTCAAACAAATAAATATTGCACAAAATCACATATTATTGGGACATTGTCGCTCCATCTTGAAATGTAAACTTAAAGGAGTACAACATTTCCTTTATAAATTCAAGACCATCAGCATATCTAATTCAAACACGTCGTTAAACAAATAAATATTGGATAAAACCACATATTATTGGGACATTGTCGCTCCATCTCAAATAAGAACCTGAAATCGTAACATGTCACCGAAATTTTCACTAGTGGTAACACTGCGTGGGGATGCATGTGCGTCGGCAGATATGCCTTGAATAGGCAATGTCGGGAGCAATGTGCGGGCTGGTTCAACTCACATGTATGAACGATATCGAATCATGTTGAGACCACGACCAAACAAAGCCATATTAAGGATAATAGATCGCAATCACGATTGTACGAAGTTGTGAAATTCATACAGCCTAAATCTTGGCGATTTACATGGTTGGGATCCACAAGGTAGCGTCGATCATATGGTCCAGAATAAAGGTTGTCCTGCACTGCCTTGTGCAGCGCCAATAAGTGCCGCTGGACCATTGTATGACTAGGGTTTTTAACATTTGGGAGTAGAGCCTACATTGAAATTTTGGGATTTTTCGATGATGGTGCAATTTCTGGTTCAGGGACAAATGTGGCATTATCTTTAGTTTTCAATTTTGAGGTGTAAAATTTGATTTTGACCCGTATTTTGAAATTTTAACCAAGGTTAGGATTGACCCGTATTTTGAAATTTTAACCAAGGTTACTAGTTAATTATAAGTTTTTATTCCGCAAAGTCACATATTCACTCCCTCTAGGTTCAATTGGTATCAAAGCCAGATTTGTCTCTTGACCCTTAAATTATTCTAGATGAATCAGTCCTTGTTCGTGCCTCCGTTTTTTTACGGAAGCAACTATGCTTATTGAAAAGTTCGAATGAGAACCTTCTTTAAAGCATTGGATGAGCATATTTGGATTAGCGTTCAAACTGGGTGGACCACACCTTCAACCAGTGATGTCGGTATAGTTACACCCATGGATATTTCACTTTGAACTAAAGATGACTGAGCTAAGTGAAACTGGAACAGTGAGGGTCTTCATGCCCTGTTCATGGTTGTGTCTGCTGAAGAGTTTATGAGAGTATCGATGTGTGAAACTACAAAAGAAGTTTAGGATATATTAGAAACCACACACGAGGGAACTAAAACTGTTAAAAACTCTAAACGACATTTGTTAACCTTTAGGTTTGAATAAATTAAAATAAAAGACGATGAATCGTTTGATAAATTCTATGCGAGACTTAATGATATAGTAAATTCAGGTTTCTAGTCTAAAATTGTTAAGCAAATCCTTAGATCCCTACTTGAAAGATTTGGACCTTTTTAACCAAGGTTAGGATTGACCCAAATTTGGGGGTTTTGATCATAGCTAAGTTTGACGAAAAATAATTTATTTTTGCCCCTAATCTGGAATTGTGTTAGTTTAGGGATAAATTGTATTGATTACAATTTTGAATTTTAATACAATAATTCGATTTAATTAAACTTAGAAATTTTGACCGAAATTGGAAATTTTGATTTAAATTTAATTTGACATAAAGTGGTTTTGTGATGATATTTAGATTTTGATCAAAATTGCGATTGACTTGATCTAAATTTTGATCTAATTGTGAAAGTTTTACTAGTTTTAGGATTTAACTCAAAATTGAGATTTAACATAAATTAGATACTTTATTCGTGTAACGTCCCAAGCCTTCTACCGCAAGTCGTTGCATCATACGTAGCATACTCCTTGGTAGAACCTAAGTCTATTTTACCCATCACAGCTTTCAATCGTATCCCTAAAAATTCAAATCGAGGACCTATTATCTTAAATTAAATCCTAGTATATATTGGACAACTATTGTAGCGATTGGGGAAAAACATTCGATTTATTTCATCTCCTTTTAAGATTTATTTATTATTCTACTAGGCCAACACAACAGTTTCTAGATGTTAGAACACACACACACTAATGATTGACATGTGCGATAACGTGACTTTTTGTAATGACGTATTAAATAGAGTTAAACAATTCACATATTAGATAATTAGTGGAAACTAAAAATCTATTGTTCGGAATTAGAATGAAGATTTCATTAACTAAATTGTAATGGTATAAAATGAAAAAAATCCACATTATGGACATTTTTTTTTGCGTTAATGATCTAACCATCAATACTTCACAACTATTCTAATTAATAACCATTCTATGAAACTTTACCTTGGTAGACATCCTTCAATTACATAAAATTCATATAAAATTTATGTTACATCCAACCAAATCTAGTCACATATCTACTTCAAATATTTTTTGTTTCGGATCAAACTTGAATGCCTAAAACTATCACTTTTCGGATATCATAAGGTTCTTGAAGGTGTAACCCGCAAAGTTCACATCATTGGAAGAGAGCATCTGCAGCCATAAAAAGATGCTAAATAAATTTAAAAAATGATGACATCTTAACGCTAAAGCAGAAACCAATTAAACAATTGAAGTACATAAGTTCCATAAAGCATGATTTTAGCAAATAGGAAAAGGCATTAAGATACCTCATTAACAACCACTAATTATAGAGCAAACCCGAATAACAATAGCATATTGTGATAGCCATTCTTATAAGATAGTAAGGATGTATCATTTTTTTCATACAGGGAGGGAGAATATTGTAATGGTTGAAGGATGTTCCATGGGGAGAAACGATGAGGAGAAACAAGAATGTCCAAATCCAATAGCAGTTTCATAGACATCTGGGGATTGACCCAAATTTCCATAATACTACAATGATCCCGATCTGTAGAAATTTAAGATGTGTTTCATATATGCACAGTTATATATGACATTTTTAGACGCAACAGTCTGCGGAGTAAGAGGTACAGACGACAACATAGTTTACATCATTCAACGGACAGTTAAAATAAAAAAAAATAAAAATAAAAATCAAGAATGTGAAACCAAAAATAAAAGGTAAATATGAATATAAAACAAAAATAAGACAACCACCTCACCTACTCTAATGAATGCAACCATTTTTAAGCCAATCAATATTTGTCAAAATGTATACCTGCAAGCATATTGTTTCACAAACTGCAGCTGGTCCGTAGTTACCATCATCGCCTTCTTTAACCAACCTAGGTAGAATATCTCTGAAGTACACATCCCATATTGTGTCACTAAAATTGATTGAATCTGCATCTGGATGCAAAACCTGTATGAGTAACAAAAAACATCACAATTTAGGAGACAATCAAAAATCTAAAATGGCAAGGATAGAGAAAATCAAGTGCACAAAACATGAAGCGTCATTCACAGAATGAATCTTAAGTTTTGCAAATCTTAATTTTTACGTGAACGTGCTAAATTACATCCTTCTTTCATCGTTTTTTGTCGGACGTTTTTATACGTTTATTTCGGTTCACAAACTTGAATAATTGTCAATAAATATTTGGGATATAGCTTAATTTGTATAAATTGTGTTTGTAGGACAACAAGGAAGATTGTGGTGGAAACTTGAGGAGAAATGGAGAAAATTGGCTAAAAAGGAGGAAAACAAAAGTTCAGGGTTCAAAATATCACCCGAGGCCAACTCAAGAGCAGACACGAGCTTAATCATAAATTGAGGAATGTATGGGATGATTGGAGGAAAAGAATGAACAAAAAAGGTCAAGACAAGAGAAAAATAAAGTTGGAGGACCAAAATGAAGAATTTTGATAGTTAACTATACCTTGCAGCCGCAAGGAAGGATTTCAGTGTGAATTTTCTGGTTTCTTTATCAGATTCCAACTTGTATAGTAATGATTCTAGGGCAACTATAAAAGATAAAATTCGTCTAGAAACTAGGGTTACACATTCTTTAAGAGAAAAAGGCACATTGGAAAGTTAAGAAGAAGGCAAGAAAAAGGATTTTTCAACTCAAGTTCCAAGATTTCAAGATTTTCCAAGTTCTTGGTGATGTTTTCCTTTTATTATTTTTATTGTTCTTTTATTTTATTCATGTTAGGCTAGATTTTTTATGTACTAGGTGATTGATGAACCTCTCATTGTGATCTTTTAATTCTCTATTTTACAAGTTGATGTTAAAACACGAATGATTTT
>CAIGRO010097966.1:0-12547 GCA_903798355.1 Fraxinus baroniana | reverse complement strand
AAAAATTATTTAGTTTCGGGTCTTATTCGGTTCTTGGTCTAGACTCATTACCCGACCCAAACCGTTCGGTTCTCAATTCGGGTACCCGTTCGGGTATTTAATTTATGAAGAACCGCTCGGTTCGGTTCGGGTTCGGTCCGGTCCGGTTCGGTTCGGTTCGGGACTTTTGTCCAGCCCTACCGACAAAGCCAACAGATTGGACAATCTGCAACAAGCAATGTCATGGCCTACAGTCTGTTCCAACATCCAACACTTTTATTTGAACAAGCTGGGGGTTAGGATAATTACACTCTAATCTTTCGGTAGATTGTTGGACTGAAATATTAATACATTGAGAAAATGTTCCTTTCTTTCTTTTAAAATATAATCGTTCAATTATTCCTTGCATTTCAGTGGGAAGTTGCTAATCCTTGCCTTCTTCAAGCCATTGTTCTTGAAAATAACATTCATCGAAATAAGCAAGAATAGTGTTATAAGATTTCCTATCACGCTCACTGTTTCTATATGTTTGTAGATGGACATATATTGGAATAGAAGGTAAATAGACAGAACATGACTTGTGTCTTGATGTCAATGCTTTTAGCTAAAAATAATTAACTTTGTTATTGATTTATTGACACTTTCAAGTTTCCACCATTTATCATGTAGATAGTCTTAATGTGTATGACCTTGAGCAACATTACAGGTATCCCGTTTCAGTGTCAAGTAATTACACATTTTGACGTTTGCTCAACTTTTCTGATTCATTCTGCTGATTATAATCTGTTACTTTGAATTCTTGTGAAGTTCCACGTTCTTATTGTTTCAGCTATTTCTCTTTTATGCAGATGGCAAATGGACCTTGTTACATCATATTTAAAGGTTTTAAGAATCCATTAGTCTATTCTGAGAAAGATACCGATCTTATGGTGCTTGACAAAGGTGCTTCAATTTAGTTTCTGCATTCTTTTTTAGTGTTCAGCACATAAAAGAAAAATAAAAAAATGATTGATCTTATGCTGCCTAACTGCTTCGTCAGATCTCGTGTCTGTAGAAGCCAAGCAAACACAAGGGACACAGAACATGTGGATTTCACTTTTCCATTATATGCGAAAATACTTTCTTTTTCTTTCTTTTTGGTGGGAATATGTAATTCATTAATGTCAAGCATTAAAATTTTGTGAATTATTTGCTTCAACATGGCACGTCACATCTTTCCTCAATGGAAATATTTGGTAACTGAATCATAGTTAACCAAGGATAAGATTAGTCTACTGACTGTTAGGACACCTGAATTTTCTGTTCCGCCTTCAGGTTTGCTCAGAGGACCTGTCTTATCAAAATAACACAGTACTTTGCTAGAAAATGATAAAATATAAAAGGGTTGTAGGGAATTGGTTTTTGGTTCATTGCTTCCTTGTGTTTTCCGTCAAGTTCTATTTACAGTATAGCTTCATCGAGTCAATCTGATATGCTTGGTATTGCACTCATCGGATGCTATCTTGAAGATTTATTTATTTGTGTTGATTTGGCAGCCGTCGGTGACTTGAACATGGAAGATAATGAGAAACCAACTGTATCTGGTATGAAAAGCTCTTGGATAAAGCCGATTGAAGTTTTTAAGGAACCATATCTGTGTTCTGCTTTGCAGAATTTGCTTATTTCCTTCCCAGGTATATTTGCTGAACTTCTTGTTTATTGTAACCTTTTTTCATTTTGATTGATGTTGGGATTGCATTATACATGTTGATGGCAAGAGGAAGGATTTTACAATTTATCAGGTGGCTATAGCCTATAGTTCTGTAATAGTTGTGTTGATGAAAGAATAACTGTGCTTCTTAAAGGTGGCCTCTGACGAGGAAAAATTTATGCCAAAAAAGTGTAGGATAAGTCACTTTGCTTAGGAAACATCCTTTCTACCTTGATATATTGAAATCCTCTAAAAAAAAAAGAGAAGAAAAGAAAAGCAATATGCTCAAGAGAGGGAAGAAAGAACACATGGATTTGAGCCCATAGTTATATGGCAAATTAAAGGCTCTTTGTAAGTGTGAAATCGAGCTCTTTGGACTTTGTAATAGTGAGACTTTCACTCAGCTGGTGGATTACTATAGTGTAGGTCTAATTAAGGAAGACAATTAAATCGTCAGCTAGTGAGAAAATTAAATATAAAAACGGATTAACAAAGGAAATGGGGAAATCTCTACATACAATAATTAAGTTTAGAATATTTCTTTTGATTTTGAAAGGGATTAATGACATTTTGTTTAGTTGACTTATTTGACAAAGTGGAAGATGGTTGAAGCTGTTTGCAAGTTTAGGGGACGCTTGGCTAATATGCTAAAATCAAGTCCCTGATGTAGGTAAACTCATACAGCATGTAACAGGGTAGAGGATGCACTTTAGTGGCTAATTGGAGTTTCTTATCGGTTTTGTGAATAGTTCAGAGTACATTATTGGTTATGGCCGAGGTTGCAGCAAGCTATCTGCAGTAAAGCATATGCAGGGAAACAAGTGACCCCGCTGCTGGGTCACTGTATGTGGGGAACCAAAAATCTGCGCTCAAGTCACGAATCTGGGGTTATATTTGCTGGAAGGTCCTGTCAAAAGCGGCTTTGGAACATTAGATGTAGGAACTTGAAAGTTCAGTCAGGAAATATATCTCTAATGGGTGTTAAAGCATTCTGATTATATTTTGTTATAGATGCTTTGTTACCTTAAATGAATTGCATGCTCTCACCATTCAAGTTGTTCTTGCAGTTGAAATAATTACTTTATGCTAGCATTTTGTTTTATGGTTACCACTCTGTCTGATGTAGATAAAACGATAAGGCGATCAACTTTACATTTTTTATTTTCTGTTTTTTGTTGCAGATTGCATCTCTGTTGAGGAGAATGGTGACCTGTTGTTCCTTTCTGATGTCAATCATCACCGGATTATCATATCTAATAGCAATGGAAAAATTTTGGATGCTGTACGTGCTAGACTTGCAGAAAACACTTGCTAAATTGAAATTCTAACTTCTATTAAGAATCAAATTGTTAATAAAGAAAGAATGACATATCATTTCCTGTCAGATTGGTTCTTCTCCAGGTTTTGAGGATGGAGAGTTTGAAAGTGCCAAGTTAAAGCGCCCTGCAGCTTCTTTTTATGATGCTTCAGAAGATTGTCTATATTTTGTGGACTCCGAGGCATGTCCCTTGAACCATTTTGACTGGGTGGTGTTTTGTGTCTAGATATATCTTCAAGATGATGTGCATCTATTTTTGCAGCTTCATGGCAAATTATATATCTTTCTTTTATTGCTCTATCTCCTACCGATGCATTGAGTGGGAAGGCTATGTTCTTGCTGGAAAACACTGAATATTTTCTGATATAATTACAAACTGAAATGATGGGATTTTCATAGAAAGTCAAATCAGATGTCTATGTATACTAAGATCAAAAAGTTTTGAGCAATTGCAAGAAAATGTTACTTATTTGCCTAGGTAGCTTACTTCTGTTTTCCTGACTGTAGATATTGATAAGGTTTCTTTTATCTGCGTGAAGAAAGAGATGAGCATGGAAGGACTTAAAAAAAGGGTTGAGATTCCTGCTCTCTTTTTTGATGATTGATAGAAAATGAATAGAGAGAACAAGCACAAGAAGGAAAATGCAGACTTAAAAAAAGATGTAGTTGTCACTTGGAAATTCATACCTAAGACACATAGCCTGTATCTATCTTATAAATTTAATGAACTTCATTTGTATGATGCCACCGTGCTAAAGATTCACTTGACGTATTGGAGATAAACTTTCTCCTTTTCTGTCGTTTAGAAGTGAATGTTAACTTTCACATATTCAATCGACAACAATAATATCTGTGAATAAATCTCTGCAGCTTGGGATTCGACTCTAGGAGGTCATAATGAATTATTCAGAATCCTGCAATAGGGCATTCTGAAAATTCTCCTGCAAACTCTTAGAAGTGCGTATGTTAATTGTCTCCAAAGCTAAAATCTGATATCAGTGTTGGAGGTATAAAATGTAAATCGATAAATTCAAAACCTAGGATATGATTTTCTTCCTTGCCACATATCATATTCTAAAATAAGAAGTCTTGAAAATGGTGTGCACAGCATCTACATTGAAGTAAATATAAACTGTAGGCATGGTTCTGTTCTAGTACTGTCTTCAAAAATAATAAATATCATGACTTGGATTTTGACAGAGTCATGCTGATATATGATTTGGCCTATATTGATTTTTGAAATGTCCATTCTACTATGAAATTGTGAATGCAATATCTCTGCAAAAAAAGTTCTGCTTTCATCAGTGGCATGACCTAAATGTCTTTGTGTTAACTCAATACAAAGAGAAAGTTGACTTATCATTTTTGGTTACCCATGAAAAAGCAAAATTTACTTCCTTGAGTTGAAAATTCATTTTCATACCCTGCATTCAGCATCATTTCTGTATGAACTTAGCACAAATATGTAATGACGGGACTGAGCTAATTGACTCTTGACAAGGTCGATATTATGTTCTGATATTTAAACGTTCTGTCAAATTCTGAAGTTCACAGTTTGTAATAGGCCTTAGTTTTTAATGCTACCAGGAGAATCGTATAAACTTCCTCAAGTACCACATCTGCCTTGTCAGTTTGTAGAAATATGCTCAAAACAAGTTATAACTTGGTTTTTATCTCAAGTGGCATAATGCACCTATTATGCATGATATTGGTTGTATGTGAATAGGTGTGCCATGTTTATGTATTTCAAGTGCTCACAGCAATGTTTATCCTTGTCTTATTTAAGTGTTCTGAAGTTTCTCTCTCTGTAGACAATAAACTGGCAACTACAAAAATCTTGGTAATGAATTTTTGTATGCTATGGTCTGTTCAGTTCATTTGAGCCAATAATGAGATTTTGCTTAACCAGGCATCGACATTATATCAGCCAGATTCAGCCCCATTCCTTTCTACTTTGTTTCCAGGATATGAGCTTTTGCATTTTTTGTTTCTTAAAATATATGTAGTGGTTTTAATTTCTACTGCAAGTATCCCCTGCTACTGTCTCAGTATTCTGAGACAAAGTTTTGTTGCTTTTATTTTAACATTTTCTGTTTCTACTGTCTCAGTATTCAGAGACAAAGTTTTGTTGCTTTTATTTTAACATTTGTCATTTTCTGTTTTGCAAGTTTTTATTATTTTGTTTTATTTTCTATAAAGCATCTAACTTTTTCTTGTACAAATTGATCTTTGTATTTGTTCATCAAAGAACCATGCCATCAGGAAAGCTGACATGGAAAGGAGAATTGTGGAAACAGTTTATCCACCATCCGACGCTAATAAGAAGAATAACGGCTTATGGAGGTGGATTCTGGATAAGATTTGGACGAAAAGCAATGTAGATTCAGAGTCTGAGCGCACTTCAGAGTCATTTTTATTTCCTTGGCATCTTATGAAGTCATCAGATAACAGTCTCTTTATTCTCAATCGCAGGTACCTTATGACATCCACTGCTTCGAATGATAACTTCTGTATCTTTCTGTTCTTAGCCTCATCCACTTAGGTCTAATTTAGCAACTTCAAAATTTATTCGTCATATTTTTCTAAATGTCATTCAGAAACATTTTGACCCAGATGGTAGTGTAGTGCAAGTGGCAAGCTCTTAAATTGGTGTGTTTTTAATACCTATTTGCTTCTTTATAATCAAGAGGGGAAGTGAAAAAGGTGAGTTTGGCGTCACAGAGAGCGGGGTAACAGCAGATGCCGTTTGCTTTTTCTCTTTTGTTTCCAACTCTCTTCTATTTATTTATTATTTTTATTTTCTGGGTTGGGTGAGTGGTTTTGGCCTGAGGATGTGGATAATAAATTTAGCATGAGTTTATCAAACTGATGCTTTGGATCATTTCTAAAATTTATGTTCAGAAAAAATAATAATAATAATAAGAATCATCTAAGGGTCTATGTTCAATTATAATCTAACTGAAGTTCTGGACATGATTGGGTTTTCATATAATGGGCACCTGGTGCATCTAGTCGAGTTTATAAACATCATTTGCAGTTTCACATGCCGAGTTTAATTGGTCAATTTAACCTCTATTGAAGTCATCCGCCACTACCAAAAAAAAAGTAGAATAAAAGGATTCAATTTGATATTATGCATTCTAGTGCTCTGCATGTTGAGTTTCATGATCCTAGTTTTTTTGAGTTGTATAATTGGTTGGATAATCACTTCTATGTGCAGCTTTGGAACTCTATGGGTCATAGATATAGCATCAGGGCTTATGAAAGAAGTTGTAAAAGGTTTGAAAGTAATACAGATTATTTTCAGTTCACATGTTAGTTGTTCCCTTGTCTGTCACTGACTTGTAATTATTTTAAAGAATCTTCGAAGATTTTAGAGATCTGTGGGGAGATGATTCTAGAGAAATCCATTCCATTGAAGCAGATCCCTACGAATTGGTTGCAGCAGCAACTGGATGCTAATTGTCCATTCGAGGAAATTCCATATGCTGGTCTCATGTCTTCAGTGGCAACTTATCAGGATCATATAGTAGTTTGCAATCCAGGTAGTCAAACTTGAGCTATTTCTTTTTGTACACTGTTTCAAATACTCTGATGTCAAATTCTGTTTGAATCAATGTTGATATGTGGGTCTTTGAAGTTGGTCAGATGGTCTACAAGTTCAGTAGAAAATCTGGACTGATTTCAAGTTTCCAATTCTCGAATTTTGGAGTCCTTGGGCTTCCGTATTGGCTTTCTTTCCCTCTGGAACGAGTCTCTGCCGTGTAAGTGCAAGATAGATTTGAGTAAATTTTTTTAATATTGCACTTTGACCTTTTTAACTGGTATGTTAACCTCTCTCTGTTAGTATTAACAGTGATGGTGTGCTATCAGGAATACACACAGATCACATTGAATGTTTTCGCTTGCTTCCAGGTATCTTGTTTCTGTTAACGTATTAATGTGATGAGGTAAAATAACATAACATTCTGAACAACAATTTTGTTGTTACTTGTGAATTTTGACTTGTAGGTCACTCATTATGGATAGATGTAATCTGTGGATCTTTTTACCATGTTGCCTTTAATTCAAAAGCTCAATTCTTAGCAATACTTTTGTTATCCATAACTGGAAGTTCTCGATCATAGGTTGAGTCTAAACAATGCTAGATGTAGGAGAATTTGGGGGGATGTATATGGAACGGGAGTTGGTGATGGTTACTGCTGTCAGTAAGACACCCGGGGGGGGGGGGGGGGGGNGGGGGGGGGGGGGGGGGGGGGGGGGGGGGGGACTACAATGACTGGTTGAAAATGGTTGTTTTTCCATCTTATTTTAGCTATTAATGTCATATCCAATGGATTGAATGGTTAATAGAAATGGTAGAACCAAGAGTGATTTCAAAACAACGTTCAACATGCTAGTGTAACAGGTTGAAGTGGTAAAAGCACAGTTACAACGAGGCTTGGATGGAAGACATTGTCTGTTGGTGTCTGCCACTACATTAAAGTGTTTTCAAGTTGCTAAATGTTTGATTCACTATTTGAGCTCTAATCTGACTCTTCATTATATTGAATGACTTGAGTTCTTCTTTAAGCTCTTTGAACCTCTGAACACATATAATTTGCCTAGGTTTTACTATTGTTTTGATATTGAAAAACTTATTTGACATTTATTAAGACGGTAGGGATAACAAGTGCAAGCTTTGTTTATTTTTCGAAAGAAAATCTACAAATGGAAAATCTACAAATGGCACTATATTTAATGACTTGAGCTTTTGAAAGCAACAACACCAAAGCTTTACATGTAGTCAAGCTCTAGCTGCTAAATATTTTCAAGCCAACACCATGTAGGCTTGATCTCTGATAGATTTACTCTTGAAGCTCTTCCATCATGGTGTGAATTTAATCAAAGTGCCATTCACTCGTACCTTACGAGCTTCATGAAAATCATCTTTTGGTACTAGTGTTGCATTTTTCTCTAAATGATTGGTCTGGAGAATTCCTATTCGCTACCTGCATCATGTCTTTTTCATGGCTAACTTTGACGTATGTTTCACTGTTAAGTCGTTGCTTTGCCTTGTATGCGGCAGGTACCATTGACATAGAATTGAATATAGATATTCCTCAACACACCAATCTAGTAGAACCACTACAAGAAGGCTGTATATGGCGCCAAGCAAGAGGGGCAGCTACTGAAATCTCGGTAGCTGTGGACAAGGCTGCATCAACAGAAAAGGCATCTAATTTCCTAAATTTTAGTACTTTTTTATTTTCTAATATTTCATTTACACTTTTAAATTCACTTTGTTCATATGTTCTGGACTTCTGGTCATAGGGTTGCTTTGAAGTTCATATTGCGCGTGCATGCAGGTCGGTGCTGCTCAACAGTGGTATGATGAAATTGATAGCCTTAGCTTTTCGGTGCAAGAAATAGAAACAAGCTCAGAAAATGGAAGCACACATCCTGGTGAAGGGCAAGAAGGGAAAGTGCGCATTGGTTGCACTATCAATACGAGTCCTGGAACAAGCGAGGTATATATATCAATTCTGAAGTTCTAACATATTTTCGTCTTCATTTGATATTTTCTCAAGGTAGGATATTTCTTGAGAGTTTCAGACCAGATAATTATTTTGGAAATTGAGAAAAATGTAACTTCGCTCCTGAAATGTCTAGAATAACACCCAAAATGATGGAATTTGACTACTATTGGAACATCAAAATCCCTATATTTCTGGGAAAAAAAGGTTCTTTATATGGAATATATTGAAATACAACACATTAGGTTTTTCGACATATTTGCACTGGATTTCAGTTTTAACATAACCGTTCATTTTTCTATTTGTTTCATCCAGGTAATCATTTACGCTGCACTTTATTTAAGGCTAAAAAGGAATCCATCTTCAGATGTCGATAATCAAGTGAAAAAAGCAACAAGGATAGCTGACGTCTTGGATCCCACAAGAAAGGTCAGTAGGGATCTACTTGTTAAGCTCTTATTGACATCAAATTCAAATCTGGAAGAACTCATTTTCATCCGACCTTTGCACGTGAAACTAAAGTTTGATTGTCGTGATCATCCAAAAGCCGATAATCATTTAAAAGATATAATTTTAACCGATTCCTCAGTGAAAGTCCATGTTGCTCTCTAAGTGGAACTTTTTGTGTATTTCTTCTATCATTATGGTGAAATCATTTTAACATTTGCTTTCTGAGAGAATGTCAAATTTTGTTAACGTTCAGGGCTACTTAAATTGTTGTACAACTCTTCACACAATTTTTTTCATTTGTATTGTATTTAAACTGAAATGACTTGAAAAGTAAAATTTTGCCAAACGTTACTTTTTTAACTTATGTAGCATGCCAACATCATACTTGTCACGTTAATCATGTTGTGTTGCACATAGGGTCGTGGTAAACCGTTGGATATGGAGGGATGTGTGCCCTTATCCCTTTCGAGGAATACATAGAAAATACAGGGAATAGTTACGACACACTGTCGATGAGAGAGGGCCAAGTATTGGCCATTTTCATTTTACCCTTCTCTTAAGCTAAGTATAAAACTATGCGTTCTCATATTTGTATTATTCTTAATTAATTTAGACAAAAACAAATTGTTTTAGATTAAAAAAAAAAACTATTTTTTATTTTATTTTATTTTATTTTTTAAAAGTTACTTAAAAATGAACTAAAAGGAAATTCGAACTTTAAACATTTGATGCACGATAATATTTTCTTAATTTTCTGAACTCTGTATGTTTGAAAGAAAATTAGACAGGTGAACTAATATGGCTGTCAAATAGGTACGCAAATGGTTTATCCGTTGAATTAATGGTTTATACTAACTATCATTTCTTAATCTGTGTGAAAATCATCATAGGACTATTTTTTGAGACGGAGGGAGTATAAAAGTTTCAAAAATCAGTCAACCTGTGAAAATAATCATAGGACTATCTTTTTGAGACGGAGGGAGTAGAATGTATGCACAGAGCAATAAATTGATAATGTATGGCATACCTAAACAATGAATTAAATGCTAGGTAAACATAGAATTAATGAGGTGTAATCCTGCAATGACTGAGATAACCATTAGCAAACTAGATAGAATTGGACTTCTGGTGGCTTTAAAATTTCCATTGGAGCCAGAGTATAGGAGACGTGACGGAGTAGGGCTCTTTGCAATGGTAAGACAGTGGAACCCGGGGCGAACCTGCACAAGGTTGTGGGGGTCATCGAGGTGAAATGGGACCGACTCAGGGCCGGCAGTGAGTGCCCTTGACTTAGTGGATGAGGCATCCATCTCAGAGGAGAAAACTAACACACAAGGCATACTGAGCATGGGGCCGGGTACCTTAGCACCTTCGATCAGGCCTGGAAGTTATGGTACCATGATACCCTGTAGTTCATTGTGCGTTTTGAAAGATCAATACCTCTAACTATGGTATTGGACTTCATAAAATCTATTGACCCTACTAAGATAATAAACTATATACTCTTGTCAACAACACCGAGCAATTTATTAGCATAGAATTAAAAGGGTAATTAATAGACTAGCTCGAAAACAAACTTGTATTATATGTATATTTTTATGCCTAACTGCCAGTCGAAATTGATGGAGTTTAAACAACCTGTGCACCGTAGATGGGTTAAACCAAGTATAATGGTTGGCCATATTGCTTGCGGGGCGGGGTAAGGGGCGATGGCGATGGCGATGGCGATGGCGCCGAGAACGAGTGCTTCATGACTGATAGCTTTAATTAGCATCTTAATAAAATTAATGAATATACCTTTGATCATTTCATCTGTGTAATAGGACTAGCATTTAGATTATGACATTTCAGACTCCGAATCATTCAAATCATGACACTTTGATATCTAAGATCCACTTCGTTTCTCTCTTGCATTTCAAATGTTGAGGTGTCATTAACACCAGCGATGTTATAATATCAGTTTTGGTGGCACTAATATCATTAAATGAAAAATATAATTAAGTGAATCACATAATTTCACCTTTAATTAAACCTATCACGTTACATAAATTGATACTCTAACACCATTGATACTAGATATCATTATTATTTTCTCTGAATCTATATGTAGGACTTTCTCTTGCTGACATGGTACATAAGTTTGTTGAACATGAAAGGACGCATGTACTCACCAGAGACGTAGAATATGGAGAGATGTGTTGTAACATAAAATAAGTTTTTTTTTTTTTTTTTTTTTTTAATAATCGTGGATGTCCAGGTCAATTTGCGCGTACCTCGACTAATCTCCCGAGACCCTGAAATTTAGGGTCGGTACTCACCTCAGTGGCCCCTGAGGGGACTCAAATTGGCGACTATTGGGGAGCAAACTCAAGACTTGATCAATTGGGCAACCCCTCAGGGTTATAACATAAAATGAGTTCAACCTTTCAAAATTAAAACCTTTTTAATTTTCGATTTTAACATAAAATTAAAACACCATAATACATATTATAACTTATGTTTTAATGGTATAAATATGGGCTTGAAATTTTACCTATAAAAGGTGATTAGATTTTATTGTTGTATATATCTTAAAAATCACTTGAAAGTCCTTCCAATACATTTTATGTTCATATACTTTTGGCAACTTGATAAAATGCTCGTTCTTTATTTCCATGTGATTGTGTCCATAGAAGGGAAATCGACTATGAGTCATATGCGTTTTATCTTAGAGTCGTGTAGAGTCGAAAGTACCCGCACGAAAGAGAGTCAACACGACTTTAGGACAGCGTTTTTGATGTAACTCTCAAGACTTATTTTCTAAGTGTCTTCTCTATTTTATGTTATATTATTGTTGAGTTGTATTTGTTAAATTGTCATGTTAATTGATAAATATCTACACATAAATCACCAATTTTTCCCAACAAGATGCGTGTCTTTATTTATTTCAAAAAAATACGGAGAGAATATGAGTAATAGCCTAGTAGTTATAATACATGATCGAGGTATGGTCGAGTATGTGCTTTTTCAGTTGCTCAAACCCCCTTTCTTGATGGCAAAGCTCAATCATTGGTGGCATATGCAACCACTACGATAGACCTTGACCCATTAAATAGTGGCAACTGGGCAGCATACGTCGCCCTTCTATCAACGATCCTGCTTAGGCATCATTTATCGTAGGGGTGGATACGGTTCGATTTGGGTGAATTGTGTTATATTTTCAATTCAAACCATTTTATGTAGTTTGAAATTTATCCAAACCAAACCAAACCATTTTATTTTTCAAACCTAACCAAACCATTATTTGCAGTTTGGTTCGGTTTTAATCCGCGATTTTCCTATCGACGTTATAGTTATATGTTTAAAACAAGTTAATATATACATTTAAACAAAAACTAATAATGTTAAATGTTAAATTACATTCAAATTTGTTTAAAACTCGATAATAAACAAAAAAAAATAGTGTCAAATCAGCATCTAGCAACAAGTACTCCAGATTTTACATGCAATAATATCAGAATACGTACAAGAGTACTAAAATCTCATTTGATAAAAATTGGATCATTATCCCGGTTGTAATACATGATTCGACCTCTGTATGATATGCAAATATCA
>CAIGRO010097915.1:0-10975 GCA_903798355.1 Fraxinus baroniana | reverse complement strand
CCCACCATTTTAGTGGGACGTCCTTTTTTATTTTTTTTTTTGTTTTTACAATGAAAAAAAATTTCATAACCAAGTGAAAAAAAAAATTCACTTTCATGGACAATTTTGATGCAAACGAAGGCCAAACGAACACAAAATTTAAATATTTTCCGGGTGAAAAATTATATCAATCAAATACACAAATTAACAATTCTCTGCAAAATAATTTCTAAGCAATTACTTTCCCTGGAATTCATTTTCTTTCCACCCATTTTCCACCCTTCCTATCAAACGGACCCTTAGTCTCTTTTTCTTTTCTTTTTTTATAGTGCCTAGTGCAATTTAATCTTCCTTACCAAACATGATATAAGCAGTTATCGTATACTTTCTCAAATGGATGTATAAATTTCGGTCCACAAATCTAGTGAAAGTTCCCAAGCATTCAATCAATACACTAATCAATTTCTGGACATAAGAATACAAAACATTATTGCACAAACGAAATTATTGCAAATGTCATCGACAATGATCCTATAGCATCATGAAAATAGAAGGCGAGAAGAGTCCTCAATTCCGAAATTTACTCCTGCTTTTCCAATTCCCCCATTCTCTCTATGATTGCCTGAAAACAATGATGTCAAGATTTGTCAAGGCAAAAAACTTTTGACAATTTGTAAAAAATAACAGATTTAAAGTTCTACTAAGAACTTTAAGAACTTAAGTGCATTCCATTTCAAATTGATCAACCTAAATATAAACCAAAGAAACCAGTGCAACATAATAAATGGATTACAATTTTTTTTACCTTCTTGCTAGTTTCTTGGAGTTCCCCAGCAAGTATGAACTCATCTAATATGAGGTATACCTTTAAAACAACAGAAAATCAGTTAGGACTATAATAGCATGCTGAAACGTTGACAAGCACATTATATTGACAGTATAATGGTTCGTTAAACAGGGCTTTCTAATAAAATCTACTGGTTGGCATATAACGAGAATCTGGTTTGTACTGCAGCATCATTAAAAAGATTAGTAGGAACCACACATAATTAAAAAACAAAAACAACAAAGAGGGAGTTGGTTAATGAACTACATCAGTGACTTCCAGTTAAATATACGAATATAAATAAGTGCGAGAAAATTTGAAAAAGAAAGTGACTTTCGTGATTGAGAAAAGTTTCCCTCAAAATCTACAAATAATTGGGAGGCACTCAATTTTACCATTATTGGTCTATATTAAGCCACAATCACTTTAGGTCCCAGCTAACTCAGTTGGTCCTACAATATAGTCCATAGTGGCAAGCCCATTCGCCTTCTCCCGGTCAAGCCCTCTAGCTCAACCCCTATAAGTAGAGGGTTAACTCTTTGTTTTAGAAACACTTTGATTATTGAATACCAACCACTTCTATATCTAATTTCTTGTCTCCCTTTCAAATTCTTCTCAATTTTCATAAATTGCTATTTTCATTTACGTGCTTTCTACATAAAGTTTCAGCTTGAACCTCTGTAGCATGGATACTTCAATTGGGGTAACGTGTCCATGTACGACACGTGTCGGATACGAGTCAATACCGACACTTCTCAGATACTCTACCATAATCATTTTTCTTTTATATTAGAAATATTNAAGTTTCAGCTTGAACCTCTGTAGCATGGATACTTCAATTGGGGTAACGTGTCCATGTACGACACGTGTCGGATACGAGTCAATACCGACACTTCTCAGATACTCTACCATAATCATTTTTCTTTTATATTAGAAATATTATATATTGTTAATTCAAAATTATTAGCAAGTAACAGATATGTAATCATGTTTAAAAGATTTCAATAAGAAAAATTAATAACAAGTATAAAACTAAATTTATACTATATAAATGAAGAATTTTTAAGAATTTAATCAACGCATCGATAACGCGTCGTGTCGTGTCTATACTTTTTTTAATAATCGAGTGTCGGACACACGTGTCCGTGTCGTTGCATCATAGGCTTGAACATTTAGTTCCTTGACTTCCAGACTACGTCAGTGTTAGAACAATTCGAAGTCTCGTTCATTTTTGGATGTCTCGTGCTCATCACATGACTTAACACAATTAGTCTAACTTCAAAAACTTTGCATAAAGATTTTTGGGAGAAAACACAGTTCTTGAATATTTTTTTTCTTTCAATTCAGAAACTCCAAAGATATTTCTCCTAATTTACAAAATGTATTATGAAGGTGGTACAGATGATTAATTAATATCCAAGCTATTCATGACAGTCATCAATAAACTCTAACCATACAAGATTTTTACATATAACTTTTAAAGAGGAAGAGCAGATTTTCCAGGGTAGATCTAAGATGAGGCTACCACCACTTTAGCTAACCTGTAAACAGTGCGTAATGGAAATTTAAGCCCCTGTTTGATCGCCATTATTTTGAGGAAAAAGAATGTTGAATAGTGATTTTTTGGAAAATATATGGTTAAAACGTGGGGAAAATTTTTGGGTTTACGTGCAAAATATTGTATTACGTAAATGTGTGGTTGAAAATGAGTATGAAAATTAAAGAGTTTTGAAATAATGGTTGTAAAACAGAGGCTAAATTCATACAAGATATGTACTACGGTCAGATGATGGACACAAGTGCAGATGAAATTATCACATGATGAGTAATGGAAAAAAGAATTCCAATGTTATAATGCACTGAACTTAAGACTCAAAATGATCAATTTGAGTTGGTAAATTGGCGATGTAGTAACATCCGAAAATCAAAAGGACGTGCAAACCTTGTGAAAATTGAACACTAAATCCAGCTCGCACACATTGCTGAAGAAGTGGTCCAGTATCTCCACAAATAAGTGAATGCTCTCCAAATAAGCTAACTCATTATCTGTAATATCTACACATAGTGAGAAAAACAATCCAGCATATCGCCTGTAGATAACCTTGTGGGTTCGGAACTGCAAAAAAAATGGTGGATAATTCTTTGATAAATTTTATGGAAGCATGTAACGAAAACCTGAAATAAATGATATATGTGTAGCAATTTATGACAAATAGTATAAATAGCTGCAATATGTGATCATAGGATACCCAACAATGAGTCAAGAAACCTGATCATGCAATCTGAATCTAAATACAAGAAGAAAACATAACTTCTGTGCAAATCAATCCCTCATTCAAATCTAACAAATGTGTTAGGAAAGAGTAGGAAAACCTCTCATGAAACATACATCACCACAGAAACTCCCTCAAGTCAATAAAATCAAAACATAACAGATACACTCAAAAGCTAATGGCATGCATACTCAGGAAGGACCATAAAGTGAAAACTTACTACAATATCCCCTACACAAATTACCATCTGCTTTACTATAGTCCTAGCTATTTTATCCAAGTCGCTGCCTTTTCCCTTACTGAGTTACAATCCTGTTCGATCATGTTGCTTGATTCTGAAAAACTATCACGTTTCTCTCTTCCTAAATGTAATGCATAAAAGTCTAACAGACAGGTCAAGTTTCACATGGTATTCAGAAACAAGAACCATAGCCGCATTTCACTAGGTCTTGGCTACATGACATAGAAAATAGACATAACTCCTGAGTGGACACCCTTTCCCTTTTGTTGATTTTTAATTTGACGTTTCATAGATTCCGGCCAACAAATTACAAGCAATCGATGAGACTGCTATAATCCAAAACGTGAATTCAAGCTCCCCCATCTGTTCATCACAACAACATACAATGCAGCAAAGTATCATGATCTCAGTTTGTACTAATGATCTTGAATGTTGTGAGTTATACAAAATTACGAGCAGGAAGCCACTACAACTGAATAATTTTAAGATTTAATTAAACCTGGAAAAATAATAGCGCGGAAATTGATAAAAGAAACGATCGACCACTCAAAATTAGAACTTTAATAAATAAAACCTAATAGTTTAGAAATGTAAACCTCCACAAAATTGGTGAACTTGGGATCCCGATTTACAACCAATCGATGAACCTACATTACAAAACGAGAAAAATCAAAATCCAAGGAAAAAAAAATTAAAATACCTCAAAAGTTTAAAAAAAAAAAAAACCTCGTATTCGACTTTGTGTTTCTCAGATTCCTCGAGGGGGATGTAATATTTTGCTAGTCGAGTTTTTCCTTGCCTGTTCTGCAACAGTATGAACCGGATCTACAATTTTCAAAACAAGGAAAATAAAAACGAAATCGTTAGATGAAAATTTCAAACAGTAAACGCGAGAGAACAGAAGAAGCAAAAGGTTTACCATTTTGCCGAGATCGATTGAGCATAAAATTTCGCAAAATTGAAACCGCAGAACAATTACCCACAATTTAGAAATATGAAATTTGTAGTTGAGAAGTCAAAGATGAAAGGTCGAAGTCAAATGCAAATTGGACTTGTGTTTGGTGCATGTTAAAATGAGAGAATTTATTTTTTTGAAGTGATATGATGATGATTATATGATTAAAAAAGAAAGAAAAGTTATTGATGTGATTAAAAATATTATTTTATTGAAGATTGTATAGTTAAAAATGAGTAGAAGAATGTAGAGTGAAAAAAATAATGTGGGTCAAACGGGGGTACACCTACATTATTTAGGAAGAATGTATTCTAAAATATGAAAAATATGTGGTTGAAAAAAAAAATATTGACGTAATGAAAAATATTATTTTATTGAATAATGCGTGGTTAAAATGAGTAGAAATTGAAAATAAAAATTTTAATATGTACCAAACATGCCAACATGGAAACAGCTTGTTTAAAAAAAATAAAATAAAGAAATGAAAAACCGCTACAAACATAAGGGAAGCCCTCTCTCCCCACATCCAAATTGTAGCCAAGAAACCCATCCCAAATTTGACACCCTAAGCACAGCTGACAATGTGGAAATCGACAAGTTGAAGTCGAAAATTGCCATCCCCACAACTCACCATCTCCGGCCACACTTGAACTCGGAATAACACCACGATGCACCATCGTCGAAGAATCCGTCTCGCTCGACCTAACTTATCCATTATGAATAGAGTTTCGCCGCGCCTTGTCCTGCCTCTATGAAAGGCGTCGCTATCAGAAGGTTGTCCCAAGAACATATCGCCATCTCCTCACAAGTCCGTGTGTTCTCTATACCAGTCTCCAACAAGCTGACCACAAAATTTGGGCTAAAATCACTAGTCAGCTCTGCTAAGGTAGTAAGCTTGTGTATGTTATCAGAAATTGATTTTCCAACATGATGTTATGTGATTTGTGTGATGAAATGGGGCAAGATGCCATATGATTTGCTTGGAATTGTACTGTAGTGTTTAAATTTTAAATGTAATTGTGACTCTTATGTATCTAGGTTTGAAATTTCACAGTAGTTCTCTGTTTTGCAAAAGGAAAATGCAATTCAATTGGTTCAATTTGTTCAGTTGGTATGAAAGCTTGCGTATTTCATCATAAAATGATTTTCCAGCTTGATAGTATGCGATGAAATGGGGCAAGATGTCATATGATTTGCTTGGAATTGTACTACAATGTTTAAATTTGAAAGGTAGTTGTGACTAATATGTGTCTAGGTTTGAAATTTTGTAGTAGTTCTCTGTTTTGCAATAGGAAAATGTTATTCAATTTGTTCAATTGGTATGAAATTCATTTCACATTTGTTGCTGGTACTCTATGTTGCAAAATTTGTTCAATTGGCATGAAATCAATTTAGAAGGACTTGTTTCATGATTGTGATCTAGATTTACCGCGTTAATTCTCCAATTTTCAAAACTATCAGAAGATGCAGATATTTTGGCTTTACAACACATCTTAATAGTTGGTTGCGGCTTCAAATAACCGTTAATATTCCCAATTCTTCCGCCTTCATGGCTACATGTCAACGTCACATATCTCAAAACTTCATCGTCGCCTTTTTTTGAATTCCTTTTCTTAACTGGAAAACCCACTGTGTAAGGTCTTGTGTGCATATATTATGTACACGAATAATTTTTCATAATATCACCCTTTAATTTAAACATTATTGAGTGCGAATCATTTTAATTAAAATATAAGTTGTCTATTTGTTTTAAAGACCAAGCAGGTCCACCATAAGACATTATTTAACAAATTCAAATTCAAATTAGGGTTTCATTTTGAAGAAGGTCCTGCATAACCAACAAACATTTTTGTTTTGTTTAGATTTCAAGAATGACATGTTACACAACGGGCTTGTTCGATCGTGCTTAAAATCCAATTAAAATTGAAAATATAATCATTATTGGATCTCACTCGTTTAATAAAAGTCAACAATAACAATTCCTCCACATAATTAGGATAGGGAAAGAAAAAAGGATTAACCAATTTTTTGAAGAAGGTCCTGCATAACCAACAAACATTTTTGTTTTGTTTAGATTTCAAGAATGACATGTTACACAACGGGCTTGTTCGATCGTGCTTAAAATCCAATTAAAATTGAAAATATAATCATTATTGGATCTCACTCGTTTAATAAAAGTCAACAATAACAATTCCTCCACATAATTAGGATAGGGAAAGAAAAAAGGATTATCCAATTGTCAATCTAATCTAAAACAGAAAAAAAAATGTCTTCAATTTAATTTGAATAAGGAAATAAATTATGCAATTGTTAAATGATTTAGAATAACAAACAAATTAATAATATAAAAAAGTAATTAATTATTCAATTTTCTATCTAGAGGGCTGTTTGATAGAGATTAAAATTGAAAAACTAATCGTTATTGTTGACTTTTATTAGACGAGTGAGATCCACTAACGGCTATATTTTCAATTTTAATTGGATTTTAATCGGTACCAAACGGGCTCCTAATCTACAATAGTAAAATCTTCGAATTGCTAACCAGTTTAAAATAGAAAATAAATTATGAAATTGTTAATTTAATCTCATGTAGCAAACAAATAAAGAGTGTGTTTGAGTCAAATTATTATCTTATTAAAATGAAAAATATGACCGTTATCTATCACATCAATATTTAAATTCAAATTTTCTATCTCTTGTGTGGGTCCCAATAATAACTATATTTTTCATTCTCATTCTACAATAATTTGGCTCAAACAGGGCCTAAATAAATTTGTCCGTCTAATTTTTTTTTTAAAAAAAAAATAAAGAAAAGAAAAGAAAAGATTAATTATTCAATTGTCAATATAATGGGGAATAAGAAGATTATTTAACTGCTAAATAATTTAATCTAGATTAGAAAAAGAATATTGTCAATTTACAACAAATTCCTATCGATCCAATTTATAATAATAATAATAATAAATAAATAAATAAAGTATTCAATTGCCGGTTTTCTATAGTAAAAACTCGTGCAAATGTCAATATAATCTCATGCCTTAGCTTACTTATCGACGTATTATTGAATTGCCACAACAGGTTAAGGGAATTTAAAAATCCACCAAAAGTCGGTCTATGATCGCACTAACGATGAGTTTATTATATACTTTTGTTTTATTCAATTTAGTCAAATTAAATTGTGAAAAATATGCATATAGATAGCGAAAAGTTGGACATAGTAAGAATTTAAATGAAACTTAATTAAAAGATTTTCTTATTTTGGGAATTACTACATTACATAATCAGCACGACCAAGTGCATCCACACACAGTCGCGTTAGGGTTCGGTAAGCCCACATAGGGTCTGCAATCAGCCAGTGCCTTAGGCCCATGCCTTTGTTGGCATGCTTTCCGGCACTCGGGACTGACTGTGTTGCCATTCAGACAATCGTCGGTTGCCCATGGAAGTCCTTCGTAACAATTTTTAGCATTAATTTCTTGGGTTGAAAACACAATAAGGATGAACAAAATGCAATAAAAAGCTGTAAAATTTTTTGGACTTGCCATTCTTCTGAACAAACTTAAAGATCAATTTTCAAATCAAATATTTATAGCGACAAGGTTACACAAAATTCCTGAAATCTTATTGTAAAATTTGAAAGGATAAATGCACTTGTACAGCCCATTATGTTACAACCCACACTCATTAGCACTAATGAGTGTGGACTATAACATTTACTGTCCATTAAGGACTGTAAATGTAGCACAGTTCAGGCCCCGTTTGATTCCCATTATCATTTTCAACCACATATTCTTCAATAAAATAATATTTTCCATCACATCAATAGTTTTTCCTTCTTTTTCAACCACATATTCTCCATTAATCTACTATTCCAAAATTCATTCTTCCAAAATAATATCTATCAAACACACTCTCAATTTGAAAATCCTGATAGAATTTTATTGAATTCATAATCGTAGCAGATTTTTCTTTTATAACTTTTGGTAAAGAAATAATTAGCATTGTGTGTGTAATTTTGCCCCAAGCACATTAAGAAGAAATATTATTGGAGCAAGTTTTTTAATTGAATAAAATCTTCATGGACTACACAAAATAGCAAGGCTAAAATTTTCAAGATTCCGGTGTGTTTGAGCCACATTATTTTGAAAGAATATATTTTGAAATAGTAGATTAATAGAGAATGTGTGGTTGAAAAAGAAAGAAAAGTTATTAATGTGATTAAAAATATTATTTTATTGAAGAATGTGTGGTTGAAAATGAGTAAAATAATGAAAATGAAAATTTTAATGTGTATCAAACATGGACTGGTTATAGACTGATGGGGGACTAAATTTAAAACATTAAAGATATAAAATCAGATTTTTCAGTACCCTACTTTCATTTCAATTTGCATAATATGCATTTCTTGCATGATTTTGTTGACGTTAATTTATGCAAAAACTAAGGGGCATGTTCTTTTTATTATTTTTAGGTCATTTTTAGTTTTCAATTTTCGAAAACACTGAAAACACGTTTACTTATTTATTTTCATAAACGAGTTTAAAATTTTCAAAGAAAACGAAAAACGCCAAAAAAAAAAAGAAGCCGCTTTGACTGTTTTCAGTTAAAAACAAGCCAAAACATTCATTTTTTTTAATTTTTGAAAACAATTGTTCAAAATGACAAAAAGAACGCGTTTTTAGCAATTTCAAAATGGACACTCAAACACAAAACCCAAAATGGATTCAAAACTTAAAACAAAAAACTGAAACACGAAGATAATACCCTATAATTTTTCTACATTTCCATTTTCAAAATTTGAAAGAGAAATCTTTTTTTTTTTTAGCACAAAGTATGTTGAAGCTTTGGTTGAATGTATGGTTATTTTGGAAAAATATTGTATTTGTGCAATATGTTCGAAAAGGAAGATTCGACACCTCATTATAGTGAGTTTTTTCAAAGTAACTCGAACATAAATGTGCTTTTTATTCACTTATGAGGAATTAACATTTTGCCTGGGGAGGTTCTTGGTCGGTGATTGAACATTGCCGAATTTGGAAAAACGCAAGTTCGATCTTAACAATACCTAGAGGGAAGTAAATAGGTATTTAATGTAGAATTAAAAACAAATATGAATTAAATAGCAACAAGTCACTTTTAATTCTTATCTAGACGGTTAATCAAACAATCCAATTTTCCTATTTTGAATTATCGCGGTTCGAATGTAATAAACAGTAAAACATAAAGCAGTAAAAAATGCAAGAATTGTTCACAGAGAAATCCAACTGGGAAAAACTCTGGGCACTTTGTTAGTCAATCCACTATAAACGATTCAGCACTTACAGTCTACCAAACTAGACGACGACACGAACTATCTGATCTCCTGATTGCAGTTTCAACATCTCTCCTGAATTTTGTGCTCCCTTGCACCAATTTCAGATGCAATAACCAACGCTCTCATGGAACTCCACCATCCTGTAGCAGCCCCTAGCTTGGTATAATCGTCTATCTCCCATGGAACACGAAGAACAATCCGTTCTTCACAAACTGGAACTCCAATCGTCTTACTTAATCTCCAGCACTCTCTAACATATATGTAGGAAGTTGATTTTTGGTATTTGGAGTTTTTTGACCAAAACACTCAAGCAAGATGAAAGTTGTAAGAAGTAATCAATAGATCTCTCACGGATGAGGCTCTCTTAATTATCAACATTAAGAATTTCGTTCTGGACGTGTTCTGGTATTTATAGATAGGTCAGGAAAACCATGGGTCAGGAAAAAAGCTTTTAAAACGCAAAAATAAAATTTTCCGTATAAAGCTGTCGCTCAAGCGAGAGGCTAGCGACAGTCGAGCGATAGGATGTCGCTCGATGAGGGACGACGGTCCTACGACGGTGTTTCTGCTTTTATAGCTCGAGCTATAATCTGGCAATAGTCCAGTGAAAATCTGCGCCGTTTTCTCCTTTGTTCCAAATTCAAAACCCTAGACCTATTCAACCAACTTTTGACATATTTGCACATTACTCCTTGAACTTTCAACAACTATCAATCTAAATCATTTTGTTTACAAAATAAGCCAATTACAAAATTAACTAAAACCTAACAGACTGAAAACAACAAATTGTAAAAATACCAGCGTTGCATTTGTCGAGCCACATATAACATCTTTGTAATTCTCAGCAATCAAAGAGGGTAAGTTGGAGTTCGACCGAGTCAACTTATTGCCGCGGAACTCTGTCGCTTTAGAACATGCCAGAGCCTGCTTATTCTTTGGCCTATGATTCTCTTACATTCACACCTAAATAAAATACATTTTCATTTCTTAAAATTGTAATAGCAATGGGGGAAAAAAAAAAAACTTATTGCACAACATGGATGGTTGTGTGGGAAATGGAATAAAAAGGTGTGCATAAATGGAGAAAGAGAGAAAAAAAAGAAAAGAAAAAGAAATTGTTTAAAAAATGCAATGATGACATACTTACCAATAAGATGACACCTTATGAACGGTAAATGTTTTGGACAGTAAAAAATCAACTTTCCTATAATTGTAGGGATTTGATTAAGCCCATGTTTGAAACCTGAGGAAAAGAAAGTTTTTGGAATAGTGATTGATGTGAGAATGTGTGGTGAAAAAGTGATGAATTTTTTTTGATTTGTGTGTAATATTATTATTAATATTATTATTATTATTTTTAGTACCCAGGTATCCCAACTTAACCAAA
>CAIGRO010097885.1:0-14965 GCA_903798355.1 Fraxinus baroniana | reverse complement strand
TATACCCTCGTGATAAAAAAATTGACGATATGTGACCAGAAAATAAATTAATTATGAATCTGTGACCAAAATTTAATGATATGTGACCAATAATCCATCTGTGACTATTAATCATAAAATGTGACTTTATTTAATAAATACTTTTAATTAATTACATGCATATCTGATTTTTGAATTTTCAAACTATTTTACCTTATTTTTGAATTGAGGTAAAGAATACACCTTGAATATGAATTTTTCCTATAATAAAAATAGAAGAAATGAATTTTTCCCTTATTTAAATCAAGGGTAAACCGAGTCAAGTCTCGGAACGGCCCATCAGGTAAAATGAGGCCCGACGTTACTTGTTTCAAGACTGGGTCGTGTGGTGTTAGCCCTAGCCCAACAGTCTTACTCATTTCTGATGTACTTTATAAAAAAAATGAAAAATAAAATAAAAAATTATATTTGTTGCTGTAAAGTGTCACATTTGGACCGAACTTTTCGAGCACAGGTGACAGTGGACCTGGGGTGGTCCTGTGTTTTTTCACACCTAAGGCCGAGAGGCATATGACAAAACAACCGACAATGCCAAAGGGTTAAAATAAGAATCTCATTGTAACACCACATTTCTCTCTGATTTCATTCACCAGTTATTACAGAATTCCCACAAGCAGACTATAAACCCTGAATACAATAAATAAAGCAATCTCAATTAATTTCCTATACCCAATATCACCATATTCAAGCACAAGTTTTTACGATTGGGTTGGAAAAAGTTTTACCCTGTCCTTATTCTTTCCAACCGGTCAACACTCTTCCGACCTCTTTCGAGCTGAAGATCGATGCTTTTTCGGGATTTTTCAATGCAATCGACACTTCTCCGAGACCTTTCAATCTGATCAAATGAGATCCTTAATTTATCTAGCTTGTCAGGATTATTCGACTGACATTTTATATGTTCGGGCTTGTCAGTGCTGCGCCTCGGTTTTTCTCTCCNGTCGATGCTTTTTCGGGATTTTTCAATGCAATCGACACTTCTCCGAGACCTTTCAATCTGATCAAATGAGATCCTTAATTTATCTAGCTTGTCAGGGTTATTTGACTGACATTTTATATGTTCGGGCTTGTCGGTGCTGCGCCTCGGTTTTTCTCTCCGGTCAGTGCTCTTTCTTGAAGCCTCAAAAATATCTGTACTCTTCCTAGACGGTTCAAACTGGTCCACGCTTTTCCGTGAACTCATCCTCTGTGATGGAGGTCTCTCTACAGTTGCCACAAACTTTTTCAAATGTCTGATATACTCGGGATAGAGTTCTAAGTCACAGTGATTTCCTCCTTTGATCCACAAGGGTTCATATTTTTCCTTGCATAGTTCCCAGAGCTGCTTACCATGCGAGAAGTCCACAACATCATCTACAGTTCCCTGCATAACAGATAAGCAGACAATCATCCAGCTTAAGTAGGCATTTAAAATTGTTTCTGACAGTTATCTTATTGACATTTCTATAGATCAACAGTGATTGAGACTCGAGGCATTAGTCCCACACAAAATTTAGTTTTTCTTTCAATAAGCAACCAATCCTTCAAATGTGCAACCATGTTCTTTTCCAAGAGATAGACATGAAATCTAACAGAAAATGCAAATGTTTCATATTTTTTGATTACCACCATATTTGAGGATAATAAAAGACGAACATATTGAACCGAGTCATGCTCACAGGCAAAATGCAAACAGAGATTCTTGAAATGCTTACATGAATCACGAGAACTGGACATTTGACCAGTGGGATTTTGTCAATGTTCTGCAGAATAGCGGAACAAAGATTAGCAAAACAAATAATTGCAGGAAGCTCTATGTCATATGTTTATAAGAAGATGAATCTCATGCAACCTTGTAGATATCAAACCAATATGTGCGTTTTACAGGATACATGACTCTTAAGCCAGACAATATAGGACTATGCAGGACAACAGCTCTTAATCGAGGCAAACGAGATGCAAGATCCAAAGTTGGTCCACTTCCAACAGACTGTCCATAGAGGATAACATCTTCCTGCTTAGTACCATAATTCTCTTCAAGACACTTATATGAGGCTTCAATATCAGCATATGTATGTTGCTCACTGGGCTATAAGAAAGAAAAACGCACAGTACATTATATTTCCGGGGCACAACAGGTCAAACTACACAGCACATTCAACAGAAAAAACAGTGTACCTTTCCAGATGACTGCCCATATCCAGAATAGTCATACCTGATCAAAATTAAGGGGCAAGAAAATAGTCATTCTTCTGCTAAACTGCAGACATTTGTATCTACTGAAAATATATTACACTCATAACAATACCTACAAAGTTTTCTTCTAGCACGTAGATCGTTAGAAAACAGTCACAAGATCGGGAACGTGCACTCAAAAGGATGAAAGATGACTAGAAGTATCTAACGTCTATAAAATATGCCCATGGTCATTTAGTGTCCCTGTTTGGGGTCCATTTTTGAAAAAAAATAAATGCATTTTTTCTTTCTTATTTTCAACTACACATTCTCCAATAAAATAATATTATACATAAATCCAAAACTTTTCCTTATATTTTAACCATCCAAACCGGGGCTTAATGGATATAATTAACCGTTTATGGGAAAAATTAGGAATGATGCTTCTCTTCACAAAAATCAAAACCAGGGACTCTGGTTCCCTGATTCCCCAAATTGCTGAACACTGTCATTATAAATCAAGTAAGACTTACCTCTTTCCCTTTTTTCATTCTGGAGGAATTTTAGATTATTACAATAAATGAGATTCTATTTCTATGTGTTCTGGTGTAGCATGATTAACAAATCAAAATGGCCCAGCAAGTCAAGAAGTAGAAGTTTTGAAATGAAAATAAAATTAACAAAAGTCCAGGAATTAGCATGAAAATGCATGTCAAGGGCATGGATCACACAGCTCAAGCGATGCCTTCACATGCAACCTTAGCATGCTCAAGTCAATGACATGACAGGAAGACAAAATGCTTAATCAAAATGGCAGTAAATGTGATGCTCGAACCCATGGCATAATGGCAGCTCATCCATGAGCTTAATTAGCAAAAGAATTTGTAATAACATAATGATGCTACCGTTCTTATTCATCATCCAAAGCATCCACATTTCAGCAAGCAACACTGATATGATATGAAGATTGTCTCAACTAAGGTAGAAGTTGGCACAAATTAGAGTTTCATTAACTTGAGCAGTTTATGCATAGGAGTTCAGAAGACTTCATACCTATCCTTTGAAAACAAGATCAACAATAGAATAAGCAAACTCTTCTACTCAAACTTGCCAAAACTTGGAAGAAATACTAAATAACATACCTTACTTTGAAGTTCACTCATCATTTCAAGGAGATTAAGTTTTCAATTCAACACAGAAAAGAAATGGAAAAACGAACACCATCAACAAGACTGGCTATATTACAAGAGTTCCTGAATTGTTATTTCATCAGCTTTAGCAACAGTAATGGCATGGCCTAAACAAATTACAAATGTGTAGGCTAAACCAAACTAGCCTACAAAGTCCTAACACAGAAAAAACACCATTCTTTTAAGCTTGTCTTAGAACATAGAAGAAAAGGGCTTCATGCATAAGAGAATTTAACTTTTGATCCAAATTCCAAAACACCATTATATAAGAATCAAAAGCACGCCAATTGGATCTAATGGCCGGCAGCACAAGTGAGTACCAATATGCTTCTAAGATCCTTTATAAAAATCCATTCCTAATTTTCTTCACATGACCAGTTGAGATTGAATTAAAATCAAATCTGCCAATTAAATCAACAAATTCGTCCTAATTTCTTTACGGACTTACAGGTATTACCACATAATTTCCTGAGGCATAAGAACGGAGCAATGAAAAATAAACCACCATCTACACTAACTTAAAAAGATTATGATACCCTTACACAATAGCTGAAAATATGGAAATTTCAGACTCCTAAACTAACAAAATGTTGCACAAAACCCAAAAATTGGGGTTACATGTCATAGAGAGCATGGGTTGAAAACAAGATTTACGGAAAAATGTGCACATATTAGAATCGTGATCAGAAACCGAATCCGATTACAGCTTCTAGTTTCAGACGAGATGATTACCCGAGGAGATTGACGCGCAAATGAATACTGAGCTCGATGAACAGCTCATACATCTGGCCAAGATCGGCTGCGTTTCCATGTGAATAGAGCAGAGTGGAGGTGGCCATGGGGTGCCTCACATACATCGCAACTATTTCCGTCCCTTTCCTAGTCGACAGCTTCATCACTTCCACATTCTCCCGGTGCGGATAAGGGCTCAACAGCAGCAGCCCCGTGACGTCATCCTTGACCACCTTGTACGACGGCGGATTCGGCGGAAAGAAGGCAAACTTCGCCGCCATTGATGACGTCATTCCACCCATTGATCCTTCCACAGTTACTGGGTAATTTTTTCCTTTGAATTGGACTGAGAAAAATAGAATAATCAGATGGAATGAATGGAAATTCCTTTTGCTAACTGAACAGTTTCCAGAAGAGTGAAAGTGTCTGGGAGAAGCAACAATGGTGGACAGAGAGAAAGGGGAAAAGTGTGTGCATGTGGATGTGCTACAAAAGAGGGAAAATATTTTACACAAAAGTAACAACACTTACTTTTAAAATTCACTTATAAGTTAAAAGGTGCTCCATGCGCTTATAATTCGACTGGACAAACATCACAAAGTAAATTCCTGTCGACGGCCATTATTAAGAAAAAATGATTTTTTGAATAACCAATTTTTAAAGAATACGAGGTTAAAATAAAGATTTAAACTCACTTGTAAAATATTTTATTGTGAGAAAGTGTAATTGAAAAATGAGTATGAAAATTAGCCCATGTTTGATGGCCATTATTTGGCGAAAGCAATATATTGAATAATAATTTTTTGAAAAATATATAGTAAAAATATATGAAAATGTCCGCCCAAATTCTCAATCTCCGCCTCGAAAACCTTCACCGGCCTCTTATCGATATCCTTAAATATCATATGCTCCAAAAAATGAGCCACACCATTGGTTTCGTCAATCTGAAACCTTGACCTGGCATCGATATAGACTGCTATAGTGGCAGTGTGGCGATTCGGAAATTTGGGTTTAAAGAGTTTTGTTTTAAAAAGAGACAAACATGGACTAATATTAATTGAAGTAGCATTTTCAAAGTTGTCTAGTTCGCGATGAAAGTTTTACGATAAGAAGTCGATACTATGATTATAAATAAGTTTAAAATTTAAAATTGCGAAGAGTACATGTTTCATGTGCTTATAAATTCACTAAAGAGGTGATTTAAGAACGAATGCTCTAAATGCATTAATAATTTCTAGTACTATGAATATTCTAATAACATAGGGTGTGCATTTTCGCCTTAAAATAGGAATATACCCATCTAATTGCATCCAGATCAATTGTATTTTCGATATTTATTTCGTTCACGACGAGTTATTATTAATGATAAAACTTAAAAAAACAAAACAAAATAAAAGTAGCGATTTTATTCTATCTTTGGGTGAGCAAACAACAGTGGCAATATCGATTTTAAGTCTTCTTTATACAAAAGTAACATTTTTAAGTCGTCTTATTTGTAATTAAAGCTCAAGAAGAAGTGTTTGCTCTTATACTAAGCCCCGGTTTGACAATTATTATTTTGGTAAAATAAAGTCCTTGTTTGATCCTCATTATTTACAAAATATATTTTTATTTCTTCTTTTCAATTATATAAACTCAAATTTTTTTGTTATTTTTAATCACACATTCTCGATCAATCTATTATTTCAAAATGTATTTTTAAAAGAAAATGGGGCTCAAACATACTCGAAGTTAGAAATGAGTGTATATATATATAATAGTAGTCAAACATGCTAAAGTTACAAGCGTGTAGAATTACACTTGAAATTAATTTGTAAAAGGTTAATGTTCGATATGTCTATAAATTCACAAAATTACAACTCAAATTAGTGGTTTTGAGTTGTTTTGGGTGTGGGGGGTGCGGGGGTGGGGGGGGGGGGGTGGTGAGGTTTGATGAGGCATAAACGCATGGGTGTTTGCATTATTGCCTAAATGAGCATTGAGAGAGATGTTTCTAACAACCCACACCACTTTCTTTATCTTTTCCAATTCTTTCATTATTTTTTTATTTCTTGGTATACAAAAATGGTGCCACATCCACGTGCCATGTCCTTTTTGCTTTAAAATAAAAACTAATTCAATGTAAATTGAGTTTTAATTGTTCACAACAAATAACCATAAAAAGAGTCTCGTTCATAATAAATTTAAATTTGATTCATTGTATACATCTATTAAAAGATTGAATTTAGTTACTTTTTAATGCCTCGGTAACAAATTAATTCAATCTCGTAAAAGAACCAAGTGGGTTCATAAAAATTAGTCGCTAATGGCTTCGTAACCTAAGTTTCCTTTGAATTCTCGACTTAGGAACGGAATCAGGATCGAATTATAAACTGGACTAATACCTAAAAAAAAACAAAAAAAAAAAAAAAATTCTACCAAAAAAAATTCAGTGAACTGGGGATTGGACCGAGCTACATCTCAGCCCAATCCCCCCTACATACATCCCTGATTCTCTTTAACAAGTAGATCAGTTTATATTTTTTAAGATCAATCAATCCAAACCAAATTGTAAAGCAAGATTTAGTTTCGTAAAGTTACACATACAAGGATCGTGTGATAATTTAGTATAAATATTGACAAATGCATCATTATTAACTAATTGTATAATTATAAAAAATAAAAAAAATTAGGATCAATTCGCTAAAGTCGAAGAAAATGACTATTAGAATAATGTGTTAAATGAGCAGCGCAAGATTTTCCTCTCTTATTTTTACGTCAATGATAAATTCACACTCACGCGTTTTATATAGGGCGGGCTTTGGTGCCTAATTTTTTAATAATTAGGTTTGGTGAAGAAAAAGTAGTTTAAAATAATGAAGGCTATGATTTTGGATAAAGTAAAAGAAGCATGTTCAATGACCACAAAATCTCCACGGGATATGATGATGATGATTTCAGCTAATTAAATTAATATAAACAACAAACTTTAGGTTAAACCACATATTACCAAATAATCTCATCTTTATAGGAAAATTTGCACTTTTCCTCACATACTCTTACTAGCAACTTTTTTTTAGCATCATACATCCTCAACCTTTTGAATATGTATCAAAACTTGTCATTAAACTAACCCAATAAAATTTGGATTCTTCCTAGACTATACCTTTGGGATTTTGTGTTGGGGTTCATGCATGCATTGATCCAGTCGAAAAACGTGCTTTAGAGTGACTAATCCCGTCTAGCATATCTTACTGCTTGCCTTGGGTTCTTTATGCGCAGTTCCACAGTCAATCATAGATTCATTTATTTGAGGAAGAACCAATTTCACGCTCTTCTAATTGCTTAGAAGGGTACAAGAATCCTTTACTTTACATATAGGGCTCATCAAAGTCCTATTCCATATATTCAGGAACAGAGCTATCATATGGTCATATGTGAAGCTCATCATGATTAAAAAAGAGTATATTTAAAAGCCCTCGATTGGCGAAGAATTTGCCCCTTCTTTGAATTTATTTTTTTTAAAAAGCAACTTAATAAAAAAAAATAAAGGAAAAAGTCTTTTCAAAAATTACCAATAGATCAATTAAATACATTTTACAGAAAATAAATAAATAAAATAAAGGTCATCTTCCCCACTTTCCCCATTGTGGAGGAGATTAGACAAGAAAATTCTTCTTCTTCTTCTTCTTCTTCTTCTACATCATTCTTTTATCTATTTCTGCTTGGTCAACTGTATTTAATAGTTATTATTTGTAGTTTTTGAAAAGATCCAGGGCTCCAACTACAATTTTTACTTTATTTTTTAATTAAGTTGCTTTCTTTTTTGTGTTTATTTAAATAGAGGGAAAATTAGTCATTTTACATGCTTTTAATGACCAAAATGGATGAAAGGACGAGGTTTGCTACATTTTCAAAAGGTTTGACGATGTCTGATGCACAAAGAACATTGAAAATAGATTAGTAAAAGTTTGCAAATACAGAACAAAAAATGCAAATTTTCCTAGTTTACATGGCACTGTTTGTTTCTGACTAAAATCATATTTTAATCTAAATCAAAATCAAAATCAAAATCAAATAATTAATATTAATCACATCTTTCATGAATCCCACATTTTACTAAAAATATAATTTTAATCCTCATCAAACATCCACATAATCTGTTTTTGACTCGATAACTTCATATATATTTCTTCACAATCAATCTCAAATTCAAATAAATAGTTGTAGTAATTTGACAGGCAGAACAAACACAAATAGGCATTACCACTAAGCTAAAAAATCGTCATGCAGACACAAGTCTTTTCATGCCAAACTTATTTTGACTTTGTTGGACCTCTTTATTTGACATTGCATTTTTCACAATGAAAAGAAAGGATGAACTTGGACTATTAAATCCGAATCCAAGAACATTGTAGCTCATATTGGGGACATTCCCCTGTTAAAGAATTCTCTAAGCTTTTTAAATTCAAACCAGACAACGAATTAAAGGAGATATGGCTCTGTAGCTCTTCACTAAAAAAATAAACCATGAGCTCAAAAAGTTCACTTATAAGTAACTCCCTAAAACAAAATTTAAAGTTAGCCTTCATTGTCCATAAAGACAAGCATTCCTTTGTGCCTGGTATCCTTAAAACAAGCCAATTATTTGGTCTTGAAATGCTCACTCCAGAAATGACACCATTGCTGTCGAATAATTAATTTAGGGCCGAGATACTCGGAACAGGCTGGCTAATAGAAACCATGCCTTAGACAACCCAACCACCATCCCATCACATCATATCACATCCATGACAAATATTGTAAAATAACTATGTCAAAAACGGCGACATTCTAATGTGGTACTGAAAGGGTGACTATATTATCAGCATGAAAATCAAGAACTGGAAAGAGGGCTCATGGAAATCAAACCTTTCTCATTTTAAAACTTGTTCTTGTGAGTTGGTGTGATGTGTACATCTTCAGCACATAGATTTACAGAACAGGTCTGTGTGTGTGTCAAACCATGACTTCTGTTACCTTTGAACCTCAGGCAAGGGTATAAGATACATAATAATTCCATCTTTGAACAATGAATAATGAATCGAGACCAACATGCAAAACCAGTAGACAAATTTGGCGATTCCTGAAGAGGGACTATAATCCACTCCAAGTCATGGTTGTTCAACCATTAGCCATATGTTCAAGAATAATATAGTCATGAACATAAGTTACAAATCCACTCTCTCTAGCTCTCGCACGCACGTTCCTTGTCACATAATGTATACATCATTTACATCTGCCACGGCTATTACTGCAGAGCCTAAAGCTTCAACCAATGAATAAGTCTCGTAACAGTAGGAAAATACGATTAGAACAAGTTTCTTTTCTAATAGATGTAGTCACCAAGCTTCTCCCTACAATTGCATCAGACTAATGTCCTTAGACTGTTAGACAATATTGCTTTCAGAAAGCTCTCTCGCCCCATCCCCTGCCCATTTCCGGAACACAAATAAGCTAGCCAAAGAACCAAGCAAATATGTCAGGAAAAACAACCAGCAAATTTTCAAGCAAAGCCTGATTATCATCAATAAAAATCACTTACTCAGCAAAGAAGACTTTAATTTGCATATTTACATCATCTCAGGCTGATAGCATGTGTGCATTTTGAACTCAGAAACATTCCCAGTAAGAGTGTCCTTGTACTTAATAATTACTCGGCAACAAATGCATACTCAAAAGTCAAGACTGAAATGAACAAAAAGCATACAAATTATTCCAAAATAGTGGTCAACCCATTCAAAAAGCAATCAATAACCACAAAAATATTCTCTATACAAAACAAAACAGAGTGGATCTTACTGTAACTTGAACAATAAGTTTTACCATCCCCAAAAGAACAAAAATAAGTGTGAAAACAGCTCTTGAGATGCTTCCTTAGTTTCCTCAACCTACCAGTGTTTAAAACAGTGTTTAAAAGGTCGTAATCAAGTATTGATGTGTTTTTCTTTCATGAGGCGAGGCGCCTCGTAAGGCTCACCATAAACCAAAAAATACTATTAAAATGCAAAATAAGCTCATGATAAATCATAAAGATTCTTCAAAATTCATAATAAAAAAATTTCAACTATGCAAAAAACTAAAGAAAAGTATATGAAGTGACATAGAAGAAACAATTATTTTAGTTGGTGAGGCAATGTATTATTCCCAAAATGGGTCTATGAGAAACACAATTTTTAATGATTTAGTAGGAATAATGCTATCTAGCACCATTTGCCAGAGAACCAGTTTAGGTGTCCACACTTGATAGGTGCAAATTAAATGGATGTTTTGACTTTGCATTTAAATGAACCTATAATTTAATAACATCTAATTGCCTAAATAGCACTACTCATTTAATAGGCAGTGAGCTATTCCCAAAATGGTCAATAAGAATTTTTATATTTTGTGGTCCTAAAGCAAAGTAAACAAGGTCACAGGTTTTAAGACGGTGCTATGAGGCGTGCATCTCACGCAACTGAATCATACGCCTCTTAAAACTGCATCACAATCAGCACTTTGGAGCCTTTTTTTTTGTTCACCTCACTGTGAGGCAAGCATCACTTGGGTTTTTCTAAACCAGCCAACCTACATGGTCATCTTCCTCTTTCTCTTCTACTTCACACCACCAAGTCCATAATTCGGTTTAATTCTTTATTCTGAGTTGACAAAACAGGTTTTCATCAATGGGTTTGGTGGTTAGAGGGATTTGTGTTAGAATAAAAGTCAGAAGTATGGTGGGCAAGGTTTGTTGAGATGTGATGATTTTAGTAGCAGCCTGAGATTAATTTCTGAGTGTCTGGAGTGCATTGTACCATTCTGAATCTCACAAACGTAGAAAGAAAAACATGTTTGTGATCCCATTACATACAATTTAAGAACACAGATCTATCTTTGATACACAATGATTAATATAAAAACACCACGTCAAAATATTATAGATATCAGACCAACTTTGACCCAGAGGAATCAGTATGTTGCAATTGTTGATGCTGCCTATAATGAAAGAGAAATTATAACCCCAAAAGTTAAGACAGAAGAACATGAAAAGTTGAGTTGTAGGCTTGTAGCCCAGTATTCAATACGGTAGAAAATGGATACTTGAGAGTTGATGTTTAACAAGAAACATCACAACCTATTGGGTATGTAGCACAGTAGCAGCGCATATTTTTTTAATTCTAGGAATTCAAAATCAAAGGAGAGGGAAGAAATATAATATATTTGATTTCAAATATGGTGCATTTGAAAGTCTCAATCACCATTGTCAGCATTGTTCATCCCAGATCAAAAAGAGTTACCATATATATCTCATGAAGTTAAAACTATTCCAAATTAGACCAAATGTCATTTCCAAATTGTTTCATAGAAGCAAATTGTTTCTACATATAGAAGGTCAATTGTCAGCTGCTACCTATAAAAAGCTAAGTTCCATGCTTCAGAAAAGAAGAAAAAAGAACATGAAACCGGATCGAAACTCAAGGTAAGCCTCAAAGTTGATTTGATGGAGACGTTTCATTAAGTCCAATGTAATTTCAGTTACTTATCCTCTTGAGAAACCAACAATCAAGCATGAACAAATCCTTAATGGGCAATGCATATAACATTCTATTTTTGTATATTTCTTTAGCTCTTGTTCTCTTAACCACACTAAAAACTCCAAGATTAGTCAAGATATCAAAATCAGTATGAGTCTCCTCACACTTCATCTTCCACTCTCCCAACAACTAATGACTTATTTGTGTCTTTTGATAGACCCACAACAGTAGTTTCCAGAATATATACAGAAAATTCATGTATCAGATGATGAACAGAAAACAACACCAGAGAAGCTGAAACACTAGATGTATCTTGCAATCGATACACTAAATGCAACTTATAGTAAACTGATAAATAGCTTTGAATTTCTGAGATTATTCTTATTACCGAGTGTTCCAAATAACACTCTTCATCCTGTCCCATATGTCGAGGGAAAGAAATCAATCCCAGCCATTGAATTTTTCATTCCGCGCCATTAAGAATAACCAAGTCGTGATCATATACAACAATTCCTATCTGCACTCTCATAATTCATAAATATAGGTCTATAACTACATGACATGTATAATTTCATGCCAGCTTCAATCATCTACCTATATCTATAAATGTAAAGTCAAGTATAATATGAGCAAATAACAAGCTAGTTTCTCTGTATATAGATGTAAAAACCATTCTCCTGGTTCTGTTTTTCTCAAATGAAGCTTCCTAAGCTAAACTAAATATGTAGTAGAGAAAAACAAATATCATCAGGTATACATTAAATTCAGTTCATCTAAATCAACTTATTTGACAATGTGCACTACATTTGCAAATTTCCTTCAATTCATAATCAGACGAACCTTATAAAATATGTATATATAATGCTATATAGAACATTCTCAGTCAAATTGCCCTTATATCATTTGCAAATTACTTGACCAAGAAATATTTACTCAACAATTAACTATCAAAACGAACCAAATGTAGTAAGCTTATTCCGAGGAGGTGGCCAACTCATTTAACCAGTCAACAATTGCTTCCACCACAAACAGTCAATAATTTAGCAAAATCCTTCGTGATACAGTAAAACAAGGGATCGGCGGACGGTACCCTATCCTAAACAAATAATTGAGCTCAATTTTATCCCCCCAAAAAGAAAAACAATACCTCGCCCGATGATTAAGCAAATAATGTGACTACTATCTAAGTCTACGTTTTCCTCCTTAGCCGCTTCCTTAACTTCCTCAACTTGTGCTTGTTCATCTTCTTCTTCCTCTTCTTCTTAACACTGTCAGCCCATATAGTCCGCGAATCATCCAAAGCAATGTCGTCTTCTCCGGGTCGAATTGACCCGATTAAGGAATCTGAGTCAGACCATTTTGTCCGAAAATCATCCAAAACGAAATCGTTGATACCGGATCCAATCGACCCGGTGGAAGGAACCGGATCCAGGAACAATCCGAAAGAAAAACTCGGGTAGACGCGTGAAGAAACCGAAAGTTCCGTTTTTGAAACCTCTTCTGGCTCAGTTTGACCCGGTAAAGGTATATGATCCAATAGTCTAGTTTGATTAGGAACTTTGGTAAGTAGAAGTGGTAGAGGCAATGGCGGGTGGGGTTTGTTGAGGCGTTGAATGATTTTTGTAGCTGAATGAGATTGGTTTCTGAGGAGTTTCTGGAGAATAGAAGTAGCCATTTTGCAGTTAAGAATTGCTGGGTCAAAAAACGAAATTGAAAGAAGGGGAGGGCTGGGGGGTTGTTTGTGGATTAGGGTTTTGAGGATTTAGATTTTAGGAACTGGAATCCCATACAATGGAGGAAGATCTATTTTTACTATTTTTGATACAGTAATAGCAATTTCCACTATGCGACTTTAGTTGGAACTGGATATAACTGTAGCGACAAAACGAAAAAGAATACATTGCCCCCATGCAGGATTGAACTACAGACCTTCAGTTTACAAGACTGACGCTCTACCACTGAGCTATAGGGGCTTGATTTGTTGGTTTACTACAATATTTTAAAATCTAACAAATATTGATTTTCCATTCCATCGAGCCTACCAATTATTTATTATCCCTATTTTTCTTTTTTTTCAATCATATTTTTATCAAAATCTAATTTTTATCCAAATCAAACAAGGACTAAATTTTTAACATTTCTTAAAGTATTAAAAATTCAAGGCCTGAACTTCACTTTCTTTCTCCATCTAATGGATAAATTAAATTTGCTATCACACATTATATTTTATACCCTGAAAATAGGTCGATGAAAATGTTGTGTAGTGAACTATAAAATCATTATGCTTTAGAGTATATAGAATTAATCTCTTCTTTTAGTGCATAGGATAAAAACTTCTTATTGTTAATGTGGTAAAAAGAACCGTTAAATATAATTTTCTGAATGTTTTACTGTTGTAATACCATAAAATTCTCGTCACGTCAACAATGTAAAATTTTTATCATGTCCAAGTCATAAAATTCTTTCATTACGTCAGCAGTGTAAAGTTTTTATCCTGCCCACCGTGAGCAGGAGATCACATCCGTTAGAGTATTAGCAATCTCTTAAAACTTCTACACCATCAAACTATGGACAATTTTTAATCGTCCTAGACAAATATCTATAATAAAAAAATTTAAGCTTTATTCTCTCTATATTTTTTCTCCACTTACACATCCAATGGAGATACACTTTGGTGGACATTTCAAATCAGTCCACACCACATTGGCGTTGTCAACTTGAAAACACGAAAACTGTGGTAAAACAGTACATGTTTGTAGGCTTCATATGGAATGGAGAAAATTACAGAAAAACCTTCCTATGGCAATTTACTAGTCTAGTGCAATCCTGTCCATGAACAGCTCTAACTTCATTATCAGTGAACAAATGCAACAAGTTCTTGCAGAATCGATTGCAATTGGAATGAATAAGTAAGACAAACCTTGTGGGGGTTGGTCGGGTCGAACCAAATAGTGAAATCGTAAACATACAATGCAATTTAAAATATATGATCTACGAATTAATAAACGCATTGATACGATTATGATGCATTTTGATTTTCATCACAAGCTCAAAACCAGAATCGTAAGCAAAGACGACTCAAAAAAACTTCTTTCTCAAATGGGATAATGCTATGATGAATAAATCTATATGTACCAAATAAATTACATAAAGTTTTACATAGTCAACACGTGGCGGCCCCCTATTGGCGCCCCTGTTGTTTATTTTTATATCGCAAGTGTACGATATCGTAACAAGTAATATAATGGACCTAAGAGTCCGGATTATCGTTCCCACGAGGACTATACTTTAGTCTTAATCTACTTTTCTTAACTCCTA
>CAIGRO010097878.1:0-20443 GCA_903798355.1 Fraxinus baroniana | reverse complement strand
AGTATTGAATAGCTGGAGAAGTTAGTATTCACTGTCAATTTTGGGAGATGCATATTTATTAACTTAGGAGTCATGTTTATTGTTATGGTAGAATTTTTTTTTATTTTCTCTTTGTGTTTTAAATGACTTTATATTTTTGTTTTGTTTCATTGGGTACGGATACTAAATTTAGAGGGTTTGAGATTACGTGCAAAAGTATGAACTACTTTATAGAATTTATTATGTGAGAAAATTTATAATTTTTAGCCAATAAATATTATTTTGGTTCGCAATTAAAATGCATTCGATTGATTTGTCGTTGTATTTGTGGTTAGTTTAGTATTAGGTACGAGCATTTTATCATTCTTGTGGATTCTTCGGAAGCATCTACGAATCAAATGCCTGGTTCTCATAACCTTGAAAGTATTCATGAAAGCGCAAGTGAATCGTATAACGCGTTCATTCGTCAACAACAAAATCGAAGAAAGACGGATAGGAGGAATCAAATTCAAACTGTGCGCATTGATCGTCGTAAAAGAATAAATGATTCTAAGGTATCTAAAAATCATAATTTGGATGTTACCCTTGTGCATCAATCTATAATGCATTCTGAGTATGAGCCTTCTACTTCAAGCCAAAAATCGACAAATCCTTTTCATTCTCAACTACAAGGAAGTTTTAACTTGTTGAATATACCAACGACTGTATATGTATTGCCGACGTGTAGCTATTGTAAACATTATGATGCACATAAATTCTGTAGGGAAAGTAAATGATTTTGTTGTTCTGATGAGAAATTTAAATTGTCTATGCCCGATTCGCCAACTGAATTGTATGATTTATTTACTTCTAAAGAACCTAGATGTATGGCGTTCAAAAAATTCTCACACAGATATAATAACCATCTTGCGTTCACTTTTGATAGTGCTCAAAATGGGGAATCAAGGGGCTACAAGATTGAAAAGAAGTTTATTTTACCACAATCCTTTACATGTGGCCCTAGAGATATGCTAAGGAGATACTTAGATGCGATGGCTATTGTCTAATGTTATGGAAAACCTGATATATTTTTAACTATAACATACAATTCAAAATAGTCTGAAATTAGGCAAGAGCTAAAGCTTAAAGCTATGTGGAGGATTTTTTTTTTTTTTCAATTTATAAGAAATTTATCCGACCGTTTACTCTTTACAATTTCATATTGAAGATCATCAACAAGTAAGATACAATGATAAAGATAATTTATATACTATTATTGAAAATGAAAATATGAGGATAACAATGTTAACTGAATTTTTTCGAGTGAATGAAGCAAACGAACTTGCACGAACACTGTTGTGTAGAGATTTCCCAAGATATTTTATTTGGAATGCAAATAAGAAAATTTGGACTCCTAGAAAACAACAACTTGTTATAGGACGAATTGTCACTGCCAATCCAAGTGAAGGAGAGTGATATTTCCCCCACATTCTTATTAACTATATTAAAGGGCCGACATCATTTGATGATTTAAAAAATTTAAATGGGGTAACTTATGCTACATATCGAGAAGTAGCACTTCTACATGGTTTTATAAGAGGAGACAATCATTGTGAGAATGCCTATCCGAAGCTATTGTGTATGAAATGTCTGGTTCTTTAAGACGTCTTTTTGTTACACTTCTCACGCTTTGCAATCCTAATCATCTAAAGCTATTGTGGGATAAATTTAAAACCTATATGTTGACGATTATGTACATCAAAATATATCAAGTTGCTGAAGTACAAGCTTTGGAAGACATTAGTTCGATTTTAGAACCCCTAGGATTTTTGTAGTTACTAATACCTTATGTGACATTTTCTATAAATATAGATGAGGATGATAGATTAACCTGAATGGTTGCAGAGGAAACAATGAATTTAGATATTGAAGGAGGCCTTGCTTGTGCAGCAATGTTAAATAAAGAACAACAAATTGCATATGATACGATTATAGAAAAAGTAAAAATTGAATCAAGTGGTTCTTTCTTCATTGATGGTCAGGGGGGACATGCAAGACTTTTCTATATAAAGCACTATTAACTGGTGTAAGGTCTTAAAATTTAATTGCTTTGGCAACAACGTCCTCTGGAGTATCTGCATATCTTTTACCTGGAGGTCGAACAACTCATTCAAGATTCAAAATTCCTTTGGAAACAGTTGGTGAAGTTAACTGCTCCGTTAGCAAGCAATCGGCCTTAGGATCTTTGTTAAAAATGTGTAGGTTAATAATTTGGGATGAATCACATATGGTAAATCGTCGTGCTGTTGAAGCTGTAGACAAAATGCTTAAAGACGTTACTGATAGTAACTTGCCTTTTGGTGGGAAAGTAGTAGTTCTCGAAGGAGATTTTCGACAGGTTCTACCAGTAGTACCAAGGGGAAAAAAAGAAGATATAATGAAGGCTAGCTTAGTTTTCTCAAACCTATGGCCTTTGTTTACATAGCTAACTTTGGTTGAGAATATGAGAGTAAAATTAGATCCTGCATTTTGTGATTACTTACTTTTACTTAGAATTGGAGATGGAACAGAAGAAGAATATATTTATAATTGCATTCAACTTCCAAACAGTACAATTTTGCCATTTCAGGATGGAACAACATCTCTTAAAAATTTGATACGTCGTGTTTTTCCAAATATAGAAGTATATGCCGATAATTTACATGACATGGTAAACAGAGTTATTCTTATGCCTACAAATGAATATGTTGACTATATTAACAAAAGTTTGTTCAACCAAATTCCTGGTGACATTTTCATTTACTTAGAATTGGAGATGGAACAGAAGAAGAATATATTTATAATTGCATTCAACTTCCAAACAGTACAATTTTGCCATTTCAGGATGGAACAACATCTCTTAAAAATTTGATACGTCATGTTTTTCCAAATATAGAAGTATATGCTGATAATTTACATGACATGGTAAACAGAGTTATTCTTATGCCTACAAATGAATATGTTGACTATATTAACAAAAGTTTGTTTAACCAAATTCCTGGTGACATTTTCANGTTTGCTCAACCAAATTCCTGGTGACATTTTCACATACTATAGTTTTGATGAAGCAATTGACATATCAAAACAAAGCTTACAGGAAGATTTTTTGAATAGTTTGACACCAAATGGTATTCCACCGCATGAATTGAAACTTAAGGTAAATTGTCCAGTAATGCTATTGTGGAATATCAGTCCTTCTGAAGGTTTATGCAACGGGAATTGCCTTGTCGAAAATTTGAGAAAAACGTAATTATGGCTGAAATCACAACTGTTGAATATCGTGGCAAATATGTATTCTTACCAAGTTCCCTTTTATACCTCTTTGTAATGATCGAAATTCAATTCAATTTAAGAGGACTCAATTTCCAATTAGGCTTTGCTATGCAATGACAATAAATAAAGCACAATGTAAAACCTTAGATTTTGTTAGTTTATATCTTCCAGAACCAATCTTCTGTCATGGACAACTATATGTGGCATTATCTAGAGCAAAAACAAGCACATCCTTGAAAGTCTTACTCAAAGCATCTAACACGGATAACTTACACACCACTTGCACTAAGAATGTTGTGTACAAGAAAATTCTTTCATTTATACATCCATAGAACCACAATCTTTTCATAGGTATATATTTCCTTTTCTTTGTAAGTAACTTATAATTAAAGTTGTGTTCCATATTGAATTCCATAGCTAGCAATTTCCATTCAATTGCTTTATATTTCGTTACTATATTTCCATTTACACTTTGGCATAGTGACTATGAAATTGTACTTTTAAAGTCAAAGAGGGGTGACTTTGAACATACATATGCTCATGATATATTTACAGCGGTTGCCATAAATTATCTCCTCCTCCTAGTGCATATATGTTCATATCAGTTTTACTAAATATTAATGTTAAGAATTGTACATCTAATATGTGATTCTTATAATGATGAACCAGTGCAAAATTTCATTTCAAAACTGAACACGAGTCGAAGTGGAACTAGTGATATTGTTGTGGGTACAATATTGGTGACAGGCTACCAGAGGGAAACTGAATACATGATTGCAGTTTATACTATGTCTCTTGGTAATGATCTAGACATTATATATCTTTATTATAATTTTGTTCTTTTTTTTACAATAAAAATGATAGTTTCATCCCTCATTGATTCATTATTCATTTTTGTCACTTTAGTTTTCACAATTGACCTCTTTCCAATTGGTTTGTTAATAGTTTTCTTTAAATTTTTTGTGTGTGTTAACTTTCCACTCTTTCTTTGTATAAAACGAACTTCATCGGGAAAGTTCCATGTTGTTTTGGTGATATTATTTCATATTTGTTCTTTTCTTTTTAGTTCAACCAGCCTAGTGAATTAGAAGATTATTGAAGATTTCTATCTACAATGATTTGGTATTGTTAATATTTCAAGGTTTTAATTTGGATTTTTTATTTGTGAATTTGGCTCAAAGGATCAAATCCAAGTACAAAATATACTTTCATTTTTGTTTTCCTTCCAACTTCCATTTTTTTTTTTCAATTTCAAGATTACACTAATCTCATGGGAGTGTTAATGTGCATTTGTTCAAATATTTAGCTTCATTATAGGCTACTGAGTGTTAAAACCTGAGTTTATTTTATGGGTTCATATAAATCTTCTTCTTTGAGCTGTGACAAACCTCATATTTTTGTTTGTCGGGCAACACATACAGTATTGAGAAGCTACAAAATATGTTTTAAGAGATGGCTCGAGGATCTGAGATTACTCAATGCAAGTCAATCTATGTATGGGTGACATTCATGTTCTGCACACATTTTTGTAGTTATGGGACTGCTCTGGGAAGTTTATCGAAAGCAAGCCTACGTCAATTTACCTTTGAAATGTATGGGAGAGCTAATGATGTAGTTTCTTCAATGTGAATATTTCATGATTTAGTAATGAAATATATCTCATCAACAATGTTTATTTAGTTTTTATACTATTCTTCATAGTTGTCTTCAAGCAATGCAAAAATGACTCTTCGTCCGTAAAAATGAAATTTGTTTTGTAGTTTTAGAACTGGAAAATTATCTTCATTGCATATTTTAGTATTGTTTGGGTGGGGGAATGTGGGATAACTTTATATTTGCCTTCTGTAATTTGAGTTGGTTCGCTGAGTTTATAACAAATCAAAATGTTTATAAAAAAAAGAAAAAGAAGAAACGAGAACAGGAAAACTGTTGAATGTAGAGGAAGAATTGATAGCGAACATGAAGTTTGCCAACAAAGCAACATTTCTTCAATAGAAAACTCGAAAGTTTCAACAAAAAATACACAAATAAAAGTTAGGAACAAAATGAGAAATTATTCATATAAACAAATAATATAAATCAAAACAGATAAATATTGGCTCAATGGTGAATATGTTAATAAGAAGGATGACAATAGTATAACGACATTAAAACACACATGGACAACAGGGACAACACAGTGGTTGCAGTCAATGGGGTCAGCGCTCTTATGAGTTCGGGACAACACCCCAAATAGTGATCGATCTGACTGATCAGGTTGAGGGGGTCGAGGGGGTAGCACCCCTCGTGGGGTCCGAGGGCAACGCCTCAGGCGATGACCGGAAATCGTGGCAAAAAAAATGTTATTGATGAAATCTTACCGTTTACAACACTCTCTCTCGTGGCAAAAAATAAATGAAATTCAATATTTGGCAAAAATAAAAAAAGAAGTAATTTAGTAATAATTTCGAAAATCGTAACACTACAAAGTGTTATTGATGAAATATAGACATCTTATTACAATATAGTTATCAATTAGGCTAATGAAAGAATATGTGTTATATATGTTAATGTATATATACAAAAAAAAGTGACATCGTGAGAGTCATTTTAGATTAACATAAAATATAAGCAAAAAAATTAAAACTTCTTATCATTAATAATTGCCATCTTCAAAGAAAAAAAAAACTCCATTCACCACTCTCTGGATGTCACGGAGACATGGCACCCTAGATTTTCAATACTTTTACAACATATATTTATTGTAAATTGATATATTACTTATTACTTGGATAAAAAATTAAAGTATTAGGTAATTAAATTTTATTTGATGTAAGAAAGATAGATGTGTGACTAAATGGTAATATGTAAAAGAAAAATTAAAGTTTAGCATTTTCAATATGACAAATTAAAATTTGTATTGTAATTAAAATTTTGTTGAAAATTTAAGAAATTTAATTTATTGTAGTTGTAACTTTGGTAGGTCGATTATGAATATTATTTAATGTTTTTGGAATTTGTTAACAAATGTGTAAAAAAATTAAAATTAAAATTTGTGGGACTGTTCGTGCGCCACGAATATTAAAAAAAAAAAAAACCGCGGTGATTGATTTGAGCCTTGGTTTTAGGGGTGTTTTTAATATTTGGAATTAAAATTGAAAAATTAGATGTTATTGTTGACTTTTATTAGATGAGTGAGATCGAATAACGACATCTTTTCAATTTTAATTGAATTTTAATCCGAACAGGGCGTTACGCCCATGAAATCAGTGAGTAAGCCGGGCTTCGCCCTCCCCCCCCGCCCCCCCCCCCGGTAAGCATTTGGACGACAGTTGTCATTGAGGATCGACATTTTGGAAAATCATGAGTTTCAGGCTCCGTGCACCACGGAGAGTTCACTCCCTGGTGAACGGAGTTGACAAACTGCTCGCCGTTGCTCCGGTGGTCAGTTTTTCGTTTTCTTTCTTCATTTTCCGTCAATATATCAAGATATTTTCAGATCTAAATGTTTTATTTAGGTTTTACTCGTTTTACCTGTTTTTGTTTTATTTCGAAGATACTGCAAATTGTTTCTTTTTCATTTTGTCTGACTGAATATGGACAAATATTACTTTCAGCTGATGCCTATATGCCCAGGTTTTTTCTCACTTCCTTGATTGGGGAAAACCGGGTCCAGGGTTTTGAATGATTTTGCTTGGCATAGAATTTAATCGATCCTCGCTATGAACTGCTAATGCTATGGATTTTTGTCAGATTCAGATTAATCTGCATCAAACTCTTATTTTTCAGGGATGCTGCAAATTTGATTATTTTAAGAGCTAAAGGCCCAATCTGGATATTGATCATTTTGTATTTGTATGAGTAGACTTTCACGAGATATCTTTGTCATTGTTTTATAACTGATTCACTTTATGAACAAGACTTGGGAGTTTACTATTACTTTTAAGTTGTCATGGTATTGTTTATTTTTTTCTCTTGTTGCTGTGCCATCAGCGTGATGGAAGATTGTGATTCAGTTGTCACAATCCCTGTTACTATTTATTTTTTGTTTCTACATCTTATTTTGTTCCATGGAAAACATATGTCAGATCATTGACTTGGATACTCTGGTTTTTTTTTTTCCCTGAATTTGCTTATCTTGTGAGGAAGGGAGGACAGGGATATAGATTGAGAGATGCATTGCTAATTTGATGATAAACTCGTTGGGACTTTTGGGGAATAATTAATTTTTTGGTAGAGGATGCATGGATAAATAGTGTAAACTATGAAGATAATTATCCAATCTTTAGTTTTGGAGAGTAGTAGAGATTCGATTTTTTCTTTTGTAAAAAAATAAAAATAAAATTGGATTTTACTTATGGGTTCTTGGAGTTTAATTGGCCATGAAATATAGCAAATGCGATGTGTTTTTTTCTGGTATGTTAGTTTGTTTCTGTATTTGATCTTTTCACATGTTTTCATGCTGCTGCCTCCATTACTGCCTATTAGGATACCAATTTATGATATTCAAGAATTTAACTTTTTTCATTTTTCTTTTTTTGGGTGTTGTACCAGTTGATGAGGATTCATTCAAGGAACTCACAACTTGGCTGGACGCGTCAAAAAGTAAGCATCTGTTCTATCCACACAACAGCTTCCCCTTTGTTTGCTTGTCCTTTCAACACTATGTAATTATGTTTCCAACAGCAGTTGTAAATTGTAGATCATTCTCTTAAGTGAGTTTCTTTTTGATCTTTAATTGCAGAATTCAAATTATCATCAGCAGTTCCAGTTGGGTATTTTTGTTGTTGAAACTGATGCGAATGAAGACTAGAAGTAATGGGGCGCCACCGACGAATGGTTGCGGAAGTAATTATTCTTGGGAACTTAGGCCTGGTGGAATGCTGGTTCAGAAGCGTACTCACTCTGACAAAAACTAGGCGCCACCACCGACAATTCGAGTTTGGGTCAAATACGGATCGATTTACCATCAAATTCATATCAGTTCTCAAGCTACCTTTGGTAATTCTCAATAATGAATTCCTCTTTCAATACTTATTCAGCAGTCAAGTTATTGCTTCTAATTTTCTTGATTCTTGACTTGCATTGGATATTACCAAACTTGATAGTAGTATGAACATGATTTCTGAATTAGGACTTGGTTAGTTATTGTTGATTTCGAATCAATTAACTCGAATGCAGGGTAGTTGAAGAAAATGTTGGCTTTGTGGTTAACTATAAATTCATAGAATAATGAATATATTAAATCCAAATTGTGCACCTTTGCAAAGATATATTAAAAGAAATATAAGACAGAGGGGAAACTATGGGATAAAAAATCAACACATTAAACATGCTAAAACTACCTATAAAATACCCAATCCCGTACATTGTACGGGCAAAAACTTGTTTACTATAAAAGAGAGGGTGTCCCTTCTACTATTCATTTTTGGGTGCCCTGCTTTCACACCCGAACTGTTTTGGAAGTATCGTGTCTCTTCTCATGCATTCATTTGTGTATTTTCCCACTGAAAGTGTTTATTCACAGTTGAAGAACGAGTTCTCCATTGCTGTGCACTGTTCACTACTACAGGTAATTTTTTCACCTATGATTTGAGTCGTGAAGTATTAATGGGAAATTTCATGTTTATTTTATTCAGCAAGAGCTTTTGGTCTGGGGCAGTTATGAAGAAATTATCTGAAGAATAATGACATGAGAAAGGTAAAGAAAATACTTAATTATTTTACCTAGATAATTTAAGTTAATGTTTTCGTCACTACTGAGAACTCCATGGAAAGTGATGGTAAATTTCATTATGTATTGCATTTCATCTAATTCATATGATCTCTTTAGATACAGGAAATTGAAGTAATCAATTCTGTTTATGAGAGGTCCATACTGCTTTTGTGTAGGATTGGATCGACTCACATTCTTTTATGACTCCGAGGGATAATGCTGTCTTTCTTAAAATAGACTTCTTTTACGAAAATTGTAATTCTTCAAAGCACATAATGTGAGACACCGAATTTTTTTACCATAATATTGAGTATCAAAAATTACAAGATGCACGAAATGCTCATTATTTGAATTCACCTAAAACAATGTAATATGACACCATTGTTGACTGTCACAAACATAGAAGATGTCACTTTATTCTTACCTCTGCACTTTCTCTCTGTTATTTTTATTTGTATTTGAATTCCTTTCTTAGTTAGATTAATACTACTTCTAGGGGTATTTTATCAAATTCTTTATTGTCTTATTTTGATGAGAATCTGTAGAAAGAAATCAAACTCCTTGCAGAAGATGATGTATGTTCTAGGGTTTCTCATTTGTCAACTCTGGGTAAATATATATTCATCAACAATCTCTGCTCTACATCTTTCGTCTGTATTTCCTTTGGGTGATTCCAAAAGTCTGGGTAAATATATATTCATCAACTTTGGGTGATTCCAAAAGCCTTTGTTAGGTTATTAACATCATTTCCAGATTCTTCTTGTTATTCAATTTTAAATTAATTAATTACTTTCCAATCCGAGTGATGTGAACATGATTTGATTCACAATTTAGTGTTAGGATAATCCATAATTATGCTTATGTTGCAACAGTATGAAGACTTCCTTGTGAATTAGACCTAATATGGTGTTCTCTATTCCATTTAATTTTAATAGATTACAATTTTCCCATCTACTTCATTCTGCTTATTCTTCTTTGCTTATTCTTCTCGATTATAATTGGTACAGTCTTAAAATGTCATATCTATCTTTATCTTCTTCCTTCAATACATAATTTATATGCTTCAAATACACTGTGTTTTATGTTTCTATACGTATTGCAAGTGTGAGATGCCTTATAATCCAAATGATGTCATGGTGCAGTGTGAAGGGTGCAAGGACTGATATGTACACATAATTTATATGCTACGAATGCATATTATGTGTTTTCTGTTATTGAATAAAATGATGGGTTGTGACCTACTTCATTCCACTAATTTAAAACGAAGTACAAATTGGTACTGAAGTGAAATTTTTTCTCTAATGATAATGATGTATCTTTTGTAAGTTTTTTTTTTTTTTTTTTTTCCCATTTTTTTGTGTTGAAGTTGTTGGATCTGTAATTGGAAGTGTTAAATTTAGTAAAATGGTGTCATGATGTTTGGAAGAAGAGTCATTTAATTTATGAATTCTTTTTCTTCTCCTTTTGTTTTATTTATTTATTCTATTTCTTAATCTTGTGCATGTGTTTGATGCATGAAATCTGTTTTAGGAAACTAAATGGTAGAGTGATCATGAAATGTGTGGAGAAATATATGTACCTTAAAACATGTTTATTGTGTTTAATAACATTTATAACCACAAATATAAATGTGAACATGATGTAGGATTACGGAACCATAGAGAACAATTTTCTAAATGTCTGAATATTAGATAAACACAAATTTAATGTTAATTTATCAAAGCTGTCCCAATTTTTAAAATGACTTTATTCTAGACTTTAGGATGGCTTATGATTTGGTGTCACTCAATGTGCTCTGGGAAGATATTCTTACGTAATAAATTCTTACAAATGTTGGCAAGTTGCCCCCTTCTCCTGTTTTCTAGAATCAAGTCCACTTGCCAAAGAATGATTCTATAATTTATTTGATGGAATATTCATTTCTTGTTCTTATCGTAGCTATTGGAAGAGGCAAACAAGGAAAAAAGTCGGTCTACCTTGTGGTAAAAACTTGAAATCTCAGTACAGGTAATTTGACACTTGTAGATGTATTTTCATTTTTATTATTCCCTTCTTTTGGTAAGTAATAATTTCCAAGTTGTGTACTATGAACGACTCCATTTCTGTATTTGAATTTTTTCCCCTTCAAATTTGATGCTGTCAAAATGTTTTCAATTCCGTGTTGGTTACTATCAGCAAGCAATGACATGCTTATTGTTGATTTTATTATAGCGTGCAATGACATGTTTATTTTCTATTTTTTTCTTGTTTAGGAGAGAAATCAAAGGCTGTTCTACAAGCTTCTCATTCAAAATGTTGAGGAGCTGCTCCCAGTTGTCTACACTCCAACTGTTGGTGATGCCTGCCAAAAATACAGGATTATTTTTAGGCAACCTGATGGTCTTTTTATAAGTTTGAAAGAAAAGTTTGAATTCAGTTAATCTTATAAATTTTCCACATTAGTTTCTGGAATGATTACTATTAGTGCTATGGCAGGGGAAAAATTCTCAAGGTATTGAAAAATGACCTGAAAAGAAGATAAGTAATTGTTGTGACTGATGGTGAGAGGATTTTGGGGCTTGGAGACCTTGCCAGCCAGGTATTTGGATGCTGTTCATTAATAAATGTTTTATAAACACAGCCCTAGCCCTAGCCCTTTACCTTTGACTTCTCCTTTGCGTCAAAACCATTTGCAGTCGCCAATTTAGCATCCTGGCCTCTGTTAGCATTAAGCTCAAAGATACAGGTAATATGATTTTGATTTATCTGTAAAAAATGAATAAATGATGGATACTTGTGATACTGTGTGCGGTAATTTGTTTTGTGTGAATTGACTTCATGAGGTTTGTCCCATGATCTGATTAGGGTTAGCATCCAAATTACTATTTCAACGGTTAAATTTCAGTATGTATGTATTTTTTTAGAAGACCTGAATAGCTGATGCACCAAAATGTGTCGAAACTTCATTACGTGAAAAGAAGCTTAGCACATACTGTCTATTGTAATATAAAATTCTTCATAAGTTATGACATTGTTGTTGATCTGAAATCAAGCTTCATTGTTTTCCTTTTATAGAACATGCTAATTTTTGATAGCTTTAAGTTGCGATTGAAGTTTTATTCCACCAATATCATTCTGGCTACCACCGATCATTTACTTCGGTTCATGATTAAAGATCATGATGGCTATGGTAAGGTTTTTCCTAGGAACTTTTATTTTCACGATTGTTTTGTGTGCACTACATAGTCTGTTAACTTTCTAATATCAGGAAGATCTATGGAAGTTAAGGTCTTATCAGTCGAATTAAAAATGTGTCTCACTTTAATTCAATACAAACTGAGATATGCACAGCAAATAGAACTCATGAGAAACAGTTGACATAATATTTTATTTTATTTTCATATTAATGTGCATCACTTACTCTCAAATTGAGTTTTCTAACTATATATGTACATAATTATTTTGTTTGATTATAATTTACAGCAACTAAAGGCACTTCTTAAGTGTGTTGGGATCTCTTTCTGCCCAAATGATAACAATTCATTTGGAAACGAAGCCTCTGACTCTCATTCAAGAAATGTAGATTGATCTGTAGTATAAAAACTTTTGCTAGCACGTCCAGCAGATTATTCCATCAAACTGCAGGTGCTCTTCACTTATTCAACATAGTTAATGTGGTAACTAGGTGGAAATTATTACTTGGGAGGTGTTTGAAAGTACTAATTCTTTCATTCATGTTCAAAGTTTCTCGAGTGATTGCAACGTGTTAATGCAGTGCCGCCAACATTTAAAGCTTTTACTAGAAAGCATCCCAACGATGTTTGGGAATAACAGAATAGCTGATTCAGCTTTTAGAGTTGCTGTAAATGTTTTAGATTTTTATACACATCCATATATCCCGTATATCTCTGTCTTCTTTGCTTTTTACAACTTATCATAGTCGATTTTTTGTAGTAAAGAAGTATTAAATGTGGTATATAAGTGCTGTTTGCCACTCTTCTTCATTGCTTTAGGCTGCTTTCTTGGCTATGAGAAGTTTTGGTGGCAAACTTTTGACGAGCCCAAGTGGCTCACAAGCCCCATTTTTACAAGCCAAAGAGCCGCTCGGCTCGATTGCTACCTCTACCTAGACGTTAGTTGCCACGTCAACATTTCATCCGCCACATCAAGAATGATAACGGTTTTTTGGGTGATGAATGGAGTGCAAACAGAGGAAGTTCAGTGAGCAGTGTGTAGCATGTTGAAGTTTAGTGAGCAGTCCGTGACCATGGTATAAGTTGAGTAATTTTTGAAACAATTCACTCAGCTAAAGGTGACATTCTAATAAGTAATATAATCATATTTTTAATTTAATTTTCTTGGACAAATGAAAATTTTATTTAATAAAAACTTTATAAAAAGTCCGCAAAAAATTTATCTCCAACAAAAAATCCAAAAATTTCTTGGAACTGATCTCTTTGTAGAGTCTGATAATTGTGTTACTATTATCTTTAGAGAAAAAGAACACGAGATTTTTGAACTCCAAGTAGCTTTGGATGATGCTGATGTTTTGGTAATGCACAAGTTTCCCGCCTTTATCTTGTTATGAGTTTTATCTCAGTACTAACGTAAAATGAATAATACTTTACCAGATTCAAAAAATGAATCTTGAGGCAAGAAGTTTACAGCCAAGCTTGAAAGCTACACTACATGCTAAACTCAGGGAATATAAAACCGACCTGAATAAGTTGAAAGGGGAATATAAAACCGACCTGAATAAGTTAGAATATGGAATGGCTGGTGCAAATTCGGTATGCCCGTAAATAGTTACCCAGCTGATTTTTTTGTCCGTAATAAATAAGTTATGTATATATTGCATGGAGAATTGCAACTGTTTTTGACAATGTAGGTTCATTTGAGCATCACAGGAGAAATAGCCGTTTAAAGATTCTCTTTATGCATTATTTTACTTAAAAGAAAAGGTATTATTAGGATTTAGTATCTTCTAGGTTTTCAAGATCTCAATATGTTTATCATGATATTTATGTTTTTGCCTGTCTTTTATCCTATTTTATTATGCTATGTTAGCTTGTACCAAAGAGAAGAGTCTAGCAGCGACGACTTGGTTATCCTCCCAAGACATATTTATACCATCCCCTCTTCCTTTTCTCATTTGCTGGATTGCTTCCTGTGAGAGTTGTCCTAGTTCCTACGTGACATAGGACTTAATCGAACTAGAACCAAAATTATAGAACGGGAAAGGAGAGAGAAGAAGAGAAGGGAAGAGAGAGGGACAAAGAGAAGAAGAGGGGGCGATATAATTGGGGAAGATATAGACATACAACGGAGAAACAGAGAAGCAGAAGTTAAGAGAGGAAATTTAGTTTATTAAATAAAGAAGTCCGTAAAATACAATGCATTAGCCCCCTTTATATAGGGTCTTAACTAAGAAACAATTAAAGAAATAACCATAACATACTATAAAATATTTAAAACTAGAACCTAAGTTTGTTTCTTAAAATAACAATCTAAACTTAAGAATTACTCTACAATATATCTTTATTGATGCCCATCAGCATTGCTTTGTGCTCATTCTTTAGTTTCTGCTTTATCCTTCACCAAAACAGCTTCTACTGATGAGTGCCTTCAAATTAGGAAAAAAATATATAATGATAATACGTGATTTTAACCACAAAATGCTTAATTTAGAAAAGAAAGAAAAAAAATACATCAATTACAAATCAAAATTAAAAATTCAAAAGACAGGCCGATTAATTCCCGTAAAACTCTTATACGAATACTTGTTTGGGGAATCCAGAAAGCACAACAAAATATCCATTATTAAAACATAAACATATTAAATGAGTTTAAACCCATCCGTTATGTAAACGTTAAATATTCAATGAGTTTAATTACAACTATATAAGCTAACAGTACATTCAATCATTTTTGGCTCGAACAAGGTTTCCACATACTTTAGCCTATGATAATCATGGCCAAAGAGAAGCTCTTCGAGTTCTGAGAATCTTATGATATCATAAAGGAAATAGTAAGCACCAAACCAGTTCGGCGGATAGTCAATGACTCTTTTTCCATCATTGAGAATAGAGATGGCAACGGGGCGGGTTCAGGGTGGGGCAGCCCCACCCCGCCACACCACTCCCCCACCCCGCCCCGTGCTTAGATGGGGTGGGGTGGGGCGGGTTCGGGGCGTGGGTTTGCCCCATTTCCTACCCCGTTTAAATTTTTTTACAAAAAATTCTTGTTAATTAGTTTTTTTTTATTATTTTTTTATTTTTAAATTTTTTAATCTTCACGGAGCGGGTTCGGGGCGGGGCACTCCCACCCCACCAACCCGTCGGAGCGGGGCGGGTTTTTTTGCCATCACTAATTGAGAACTTTCATATTCTAAGATCCAAAAACGTTTCGAAAAACGATGAAATATGACAAGTTTGCTTTCAAACTCATGAAAACTCGATTTTGAAAGAAATTTCGTACTCCTTGAGGAAGGATATCAATCTTGAATCCTCCGTGGCTAAATCAAATGCAATAACAGAGCTCGTACGGTAGGGATATATAGAGAGTACTATTTTTACACAACAATAGGTGATATGAGACAAATTCCTATTAAGTTGATTATGGAATTCTAAACATTTTGGGAGAGATTTCTCTAAATTTCTCCAAGAAGACAGACTAAAAGTGAAGATTTTATAGACTGTCTTTTTTTTTTCAATACCAGAACCACTTGGCAACAACTGTAATATTTCAGTCGCGCAAATAATTTTATATTTCGAGCTTGATGGGCTAAAACCCATAAAATAGAAAAGCAGGAAAACGAGGTATCGTGCTCAATATCTATACCTAACGGAGGCACTGAGGCAGGTGCAGTTTCTTTCTGGTGGCAGGATTGAAAATTAGATCTTCGAAAATTACTAAACCCTCAACACACTGTAGACGAGGTTGGTTACGATCAAAATATTTTCCCCCACATATTAATTGTGGTGGCTTACCCGGATTAAACAAGAAGATTTCAGATGATTGATTTTCTACATTTGTCTCTCTCTCGATCAACAAACTGAACCGCTATTTTCTTGAATTAGAGAATACCCGATGCAAAATGATAAAGTCTCGGTGATTGATTTGTTGGAAGTTGGTAAGTAATTATGTCACCGTGAGTTGATTTGAGCAAAATAATGTCGTGAAAAATGAATGCTATAAAATGGTCGAGGCAAGAGTTCGACTCTTTTTCATTAAGACGATAATGCCCCACACTGGTAGTGACGGTATTCCGGCACTCGTCTCCCAAAAGACAAACAACCTCGACTTGTAATAGTAGCACTACAAATTACAAGACATGGCGAAATTGAAAAAGTGTCAATCCCACATAGGAAAGCTAGAAGAATACAAACTACTTTATATTGCTCAAGTTTGGGATTTGGGTTTGGGCCTCAAGGGGTACCAATGTCTTTGAAAGGGAGAGAACCTACATGCTAATAGGTTGGGCCAAAGCCCACACGTGCGCGCCTACGCCATTCGTCCCCTCTGGCGGCTCGTCACGGGCACGGGTCGTGGGCTTGGATTTAGGTCAAGATATAAATTTTTCTGGTAAAATAATATTTGATTATTTTGTTTTTATTTAAAATAATAACATATTTAATTTATATTATTTTTCCCCCCAATTTTTAAGTGCCTGACACGTGGATTCTTCTAGAAGGGCGGTTAGCAATTGACAGTTCCTGTCCAAACGGTTTTTGTCTGTTGAAGACAACTTTTCAGCTGTTGTGTCTTTTGGGCACAACCTTTCAACTTTTCGACTCTTGTCTCGACCATTTTATAGCATTTATTTTTTCACAACGTTATTCTGCCCAAATCAATTCATGGTAATATAATTACTTGCCAACTTCAGATAAATCAATCACCGAGACTGTCAATTTGCATCGGAAATTCTCTAATTCGAGAAGAGAGCGGTTCAGTTTCTTGATCGAGATAGGGACAAATGCAGAAAATCAATCATTCGAAATCTTCTTGTTTAATCCGAGTAAGCCACAACAATTAATATGTGAGGGAAAATATTTTGATTGTAAGCAGTCTCGTCTACAATGTGTTGAGGGTTTAGTAATCCTTGAAGATCTAATTTTCAATCCTGCCACTGGAAAGAAACTGCACCTACCTCCATTAGGTATAGATACTGAGCACGATACCTCATTTTCATGCTTTTTCTATTTTATGGGTTTTAACCCATCAATCTTGGAATATAAAATTCTTTGCACGACTGTGATATTAAAGTTGTTGCCAAGTGGTATTGAAAAAAAGACGGTCTATAAAATCTTCACTTTGAGTCTGTCTTCTTGGAGAAGTTTAGAAAAACCTCTCACAGAATGTTTAGAATTCCAGAATCAACTGAGTAGGAATTTGTATTATATTACCTATTGCCGTGTAAAAGGAGTGCTCTCTATGTATTCCTATCGTACGAACTCTATTATTGCATTTGATTTAGCCACGGAGACTTCAAAATTGATATCCTTTTGCAAGGACTATGAAATTTCATTCAAAATCGAGTTTCATGAGTAAAAAGAAAACTTGCCATATTCCATCGTGTTTCGAAATGTTTTTGAATCTTAGAAGATGAGAGTTCTCAAAGATGGCAAAAGAGTGTCATTGACTATCCGTCGAACTGGTTTGGTGCTTACTATTTTCTTTATAATATCATAAGATTCTCAGAACTCAAATAGCTTCTCTTTGGTCATGATTATCACAGGCTAAAGTACGTAGAAATCTTGTTCGAGCCAAAAATGATTGAAGGTACTGCTGGCTTATATAGTTGTAATTAAACTCATTGAATATTTAACGTTTACATAACAGATGCATTTACACTTATTTAATATGTTTATGTTTTACTAATGGATATTTTGTTGTGCTCGATTCCCCAAACAAGTATTCGTATAAGAGTTTTATGGGAATTAATCAGCTTGAATTTTGATTTGTATTTGGTGTATTTTTTTCCTTTCTTTTCTAAATTAGGCATTTTGTGGTTAAAATCACATATTATCATTATATTTTTTCCTTATTTGAAGGCACTGATCAATATGAAATTGTTTTGGAGAAGATAAAGCTGATACTAAAGAATGGGAAGTGGCGAGAGATGAGCAGAACAAAATTAGCGCTAAATCTGATCAGTACGAGGCTGTTTTGGAGAAGGATAAAGCTTCTACGAAAGAATGGGAAGTGCCCGAGATGAGCTAGAGATGAGCGGAACAAAATCAATGCCGAATTTGATCAGGGCGAGGCTGTTTTGGAGAGGGATAAAGATGCTACGAAAGAAGGGGAGAACAAAAGTAATGCTGATACAACAGAGTTAAGCAGATGAGGCACTGCTTCGAAAGAATGGAAAATGGCCAGATATGTGCAGGACAAAATCAATGCTCAATAGAACAGAGTTAAGCAGACTAGGCATTTCATGAATTCTATGGAATGGCTTGTGTATTCTAGATGATAACATCATAAGGATTTGTACTTCCTAAATGGCAAAAATTCAATTGCTTTAATAAGCCAATGAGTTCTACAACTATCTTTTTCTTTTCCAGTGTTTGTGAGTATATTTAAATTCCTCTTTAGCATGTCAAGTTAATCTTGTTATAAGGGATAATATATCCCGTTGCATTGACTAGATAAAGTAGTAATATGATCAAACTTAGTTTCATTAAGCCTCTGTTTCGATGCCTCTAATCTGGATTAGAAATGTATATTTTGTGTTCAAGCACTTGTAAATCATGTTTGGGTACTAAGAGTTTTTGTAGGTACGTTGAGTTTGAGAAGCTCGACTATTATGAACAACATGAAATTTGATTTGAAGGTTGTATACTAATTGTAATGTTAGGTGAGGTTATTAGTACAACAAATATATATTGATTAATACTTCTTTCTTGCCACTAAGTGGAATGCTTAATTAGCGAAATGAAATTTATATTACTATTTATATGTATAATTTATGTCTTGTGATAAGTATATTTTACATGCTTATCTGTACTTATAAACTTAATAAATATAAGCAAATTGAGTGAAAATTCACGTAATTTAGTGTAAATATTGTTATTGTAGGTAAAATTCGAATTTGGAGGCATTTGTAGGAAAAAATAGGGATTTTGAGCTTAATTGAAGTTGGTTCGGGACAATTGAAGACTAACCGGATTGCTTGGAATTAATAAGACCCCATGGGCATTGCGCAGTGGTAAAGCATGAGGTGAAAATTCTTGGAGTATCGGTGTTTGATTCTTGTGGGCTCTTGGAAGATAGAATTTTTCCGGAAGGCAAGGTGCAATTTGTGGGGGGCTCTTGGAAAACAGAATTTATCCTGGAAGTTAATTTGCACTCTGTGATGGGCTCTTGGAATGCAGAATTTATCTTGGAAGGTAAGGTGTACTCTGTGGTGGTCGAAGCTGAATGTCCGCACTGAGTGTGTATAAGTTGTGACCGCATCAAGATTTGCCTGGAGAACAAACTACGGGAAAGGTCGTTCTCGCCCAGGATTTAGTCGGGCGTTGCCTTGACACCTGGGTCATTAAAAGAAAAAGCATTGAGAGTGCAATTGGATAAAAGAAGAAAGTTTCAGGGAGTAAAATTCAACTAATGCTTTTGGAAGTTTGGGATCAATTTTGGAGATTTCGATTGAAAAAGATCAAAAGAGGATTAAAAACCTGAAGAAGGGACCATGCACAAGATGTTACAAAGTTGTAGGATGGACTTTGGGTTGAAAATCGTAACCCACTCGTGGATCAGGCAAAATCCCTGATTATCACGATCTGACCGCTGCAAGCAAACTACAATTAGGTTATGGTTGTCATGAAAGAGGTCTACTTGCCTCCCGAATAGACGAGGAAAATTCAACTTTTTATCTATTTTTGGGGTTATTTTGGGCCTTCCGATGCAAGGACTTCTATGGCAGGTCTAGTGCTATAAAAGGACACATTCTAGGTCAAAACAAGGGGAGTTTATACACAGCTTATTCATGTCACACAAATAAGAAAAAGAAAGTTAGGGTTTCAAAATTTATACCAGGCGAAGATGGATTCTTGGTGTACGAAGATAATTTTCTTTTTTTTCGTTTTTCTTTTAGACTCGGTTATGTACTTTGAAACTCCTTTGTATTTTATTTTTCCTCCATGATTTGTAATTAAATCAAAAGCTATACAATTGCAACCTAGTTTTGAACCTTATTTTAAATTATTATTTTTGATCTTCTATTAATGTTGTGGTATTTTTTTTCACTTCTGTTCTTCATACATTAAAATAAATTGGCAATAAAAAGTCAAAACGTGAATTGTTTGTTAAGACCATGTTGTAAAAAGTGGTAATTACACCAAATCTGACATTTTATTTTGCATTTTAAAAAATCAGGTTTATACTTTATTTAATCAAAAATCAGGTTTTAATTTCACAATTAATATTAATAATAATATTTTGAAATTAAATTAAATATATACCCACGCTATTACCCACCCACCAACTTTATTTAAATATAAA
>CAIGRO010097865.1:0-13427 GCA_903798355.1 Fraxinus baroniana | reverse complement strand
AAAGAAAGAATCTCTTATGAGATAAGATGAGAATGTTATGCATAACTGTGCTTTATATGCACGAGAAAAAAAGACTACCCATAGTATATGATTTTAAAGAGCCTATGATTTTCAAGAAAATGAACCAAAGATGATATCACGTTGTATATTATATAAGTGTGTATTCAATTAATTTGTAAATTAATTATTGGCATGAGTCTACTGAGTATTTTATTCGAAATACTCACCACGTTGTTTTAACAATATTTGCAAACTTCNGCCTATGATTTTCAAGAAAATGAACCAAAGATGATATCACGTTGTATATTATATAAGTGTGTATTCAATTAATTTGTAAATTAATTATTGGCATGAGTCTACTGAGTATTTTATTCGAAATACTCACCACGTTGTTTTAACAATATTTGCAAACTTCGGAGGCGATCGTGATTGATGGGCAGTGGTGGCATAAAAATTTGATTATCGTAATTATTAAATTTTGGAATTTATGTATTTGAACATTGTTAACGTATTTTTCGTTTCCGCTATTCCAAAACATGATATTTAAATTTTGAAACAATTATCCTATGTGTTCTTCTTGCCGACGAAGTTTTTCATTTGCAAATGTGATTTTAAAAATTAGGTTATTTCTGCAAAATTGATTGACAAAATTAGGGCAAAAGACGATGACGTGGCAATCCGGGTTTAACGGAACTCGGGGCGCTACAGTATTAACTTCTATATGTGCTAATCTACCATACCATAAATTAAATGAATTGGTAACATAAGCAAATGATTTGTTTTTATTTGAATTATCCTTAAGAGTACAAAGTTTGACAATTTCATCAGTAGAATAGCCCTTTCCAACAAAATATGCATTATGGGTTAGTATAAGTTTTCGGACTTAAATAAAGTTTTAATTCCAGGTTTTCCCAATAAAATTCATCTTGCTAAGTTCCTATTCATTTCTGATACATAAAGGACATTGGTCAAAGTAATCTTCTTTCCCTTAGTGAAGATGATTTCTACATTGACTTTGCCAATCAGTTTTGATCTTCCTTCGTTTTTCATTTGGATTTCTTGACCATATTCAATGTCATGATAAGTTTTGAAAAGATACTTATCATAACAAACATGGATGGTTGCACTGGTGTCATACCACCAAGCCAAAACTTTCCCTTGGATTGCATTGATTTCCCTCACCGTAGCGATAATCTCATTAATAGAGTTCACTTGTCCTTCTTTCTTTTGTTGTTTCCTATGCCTGTAATCTCTTACATAGTGTCCCAATTTTTCACAAACATAGCAAAGTCCCTTAGATTTTTTTTAAAACTTTCCTTGATCGTTTTTGGGACCAAGAAGTTCCCATTTCTTCTTGTATTTGTTGAAGTTATCAACATTGTCTACGACATTTGATTTTGAAGGGCCATCATAAGAATTTTCAGTCTTATCTCTTACCATTGATTTTTCCTCTATGCGAAGATGTTTTTGAATTTGTTCCAAAGAAAAGTCTTGTAAATTCTGAAGAATCTTCTTCCTATATCCTTTCCAAGATCTCGGGAGTTTATGAAACTGACCTCCAAGGTCGTTTAGTTCATATTTATATACTTGATGAAAGGATGACAATGCGAGCTTGGGTGTAAGTTAGCTTGGACTTCTAATGGCTTACTCAGGAAGCTTATGTAGTCCTTCAAGACGGAACAATGGAAAATGATTAAGAATTACTGACAAAATCTTTAAATTACCATTCAGAAGAGTACACTTGGAAAGGTCTCACGTTAGCACCAACACTATCCTCCAACCAAAAGTTTTAGCTTCTTTTCTTAAATAATGCATTAATTGCTGGGGACCACTTGTACTAGGAACTATTAATTATCTAACAGGTTTGAGCTCGGCTACCATTCTTGTTACGCCAACAGATGTACTTATTCAGTTAGGCATCATGATTTATAAGACATGGGCACTACATGCATGCATACTTCTCCTATATAAAGCTAAGGAAGCAATGGTAAAGAGAGGGACACAAATTTTGGGATAATTGAGTCACTTTACACATCTCTCCTGCGTTCCAAATATATCATGTAATTGGAGCCTAGATTATCATATTATCATCTTACAATCCTTTGATTAATCCCTTATCTTATTCGTGTCTAAATCTTTAAGTTGGCTTGAATTTTATCATTATATTTTTCAACGCCAACAGTTTGGCGCTAGAAGGAGGGACCCAACTTGTAAAACAGCACTATCTCTTTACGAAAACTCATAAATTAGTATCATAGACGAGTTCTCAAGGTCAGAAAATCAATCACATACCCTTTCGGAGCAGATCAATGACCAAAGAAACTTTAAAAAGCAAGGTCGGAATGAAACCATCGACCCTCAAATGGCGACAATTAAGGAGGCTATTGATAAACTAACAATCATTGTTGGTAGGCTGGAGCAAAACCAAGCCCGAAACCTGTCACAGGATATCGAGGTGGAGTCTCCATGTCTAGGAAAGACCAGACGACCTCCCACTAGAAGGACCTTACAATTTCCTGGTGAGGGATCTTTCAAAAGTCGAACTGTGGAAGTCGAAAGTTTTCCCATGGCGACAAAACGGACTGCCGAAGGACAAATAGTGTGTTCAACAGATTGGGCTCCTAGCATTCTCTGACACTTACCAAAGAACATGCTGAACCCCGCAGTAACCATCCTGCTGAATGACCTAAACCTGAGATGAGTGCCCTTAAGAAACGCATAGCGAACTTGAAAGCTTAAAGTAAGGGAAGCAAGGACGAATACTTTACAAAGCACCACTCCCCCTTTACTGAGGATATTTTGGCAGAACCATTGCCTGAAAAGATGAAAATGCCACAGCTAACTGGGTATGATGGAGAAGGAGACCCCCTCAGTCATTTAGATAAATACGCCTCTTGGATGGAGCTACAAGGAGCTGATGATGCCATCATGTGCCAACTTTTCCCTTAATTTTAGGAGACAAAGCTCAATGATGGTTTAAAAGGTTACCCCAAAGATCTCTAAAGAACTGGAATGACCTCATCACTGCATTCCTCGCCCAATCCATGTGATCAAAGGTAAGAACTACACATAGGGAAAGATTGGTAAGAATCAAACAAGGAAAGACTAAATCCCTTAAAAGCTATCTGAATAGGTTCAACAAATAATCTATGGAGGTGGAGAAAATCTTTGATGACACCGCGTTTATGGCAGTCATCTTCAGGTTAAGACCAAAGACAAGATTTTGGTGACCTCGAACATATCACGAGCTCTTGGGCCAAGCTGCGAAATACATAAGCGTGGAGGAAGCCACGCCAGACCATGAGGATGCCAAGCAAGCCCCCCATTCTCCACGACGGACGAAAGGAAAACAAACAGATAAGGATTCAAGTCGGGAAAGAATAAAGGACAGAAGTGATCAAGGTTGTTCTAGACCATATCCCAACAAGTTTCACGAATATCACCCTCTCAATGCAACTCTGGAGGAAGTATTTCTACAAAATGAGGAAAAAGAAACCTTTCGTCAACCTCCACAACCAAGGAAAGAAATGGCTAGGAAAAATCAAGGAAAGTATTTCCGTTATCACAAAACGATAGGGCATAACACTGACAATTGTCGAAATCTGAAGGAAGAAGTGGAAACACTCATCTGAAGGGGTCACATGCAGGAATTTGTAGCCAAGCCTCAAGGAACAAACCTAACTGGAATCCAACAGACTAATCAGTAAGGAACATCTCAGCAAGTTCGATCAGGGCCCCAGACTCGTGACCCACAACTTCGTGCCAAGATTCGAACATTGATAGGTAGAAACTAATGCTTAGAGGGTTCGCAAAGAACCAGGCACATATTGGTACGTGATGCCCATGTTTGGCAAAACTACAGCGTGATGTGCCCAACGTCGGAGGTCGTCACCTTATTAGACCCAGAATGGTTTGGATTCTCAGAAAAGGACACACAAGGAGTGCTACAAAATCAAAGTGATGCGCTAGTTATAGCCATGAACATAGCAGGGGTGCAAGTGTACCAGACCCTAGTGGACAATGGGAGTTTGGTAAATGTGCTATATTATCGAACTCTGAAGTAAATGGCTATGCAGGATCAATACATTTAACCGTACTCCAGGAGACTGCAATGATTTTTGGGAGATCCCATTGAAGCTAAGGGATAGATAGTACTCAGTATAGAGCTCGACGAACCCCCACGTCACAGAAGGATTTTAGCCAATTTCATCGTTGTGGATCTCCCTTCAAATTATAACGGTATATTGGGAAGACCCTTACTGTACAAACTGCAGGTCACCACTTCAATATACCACTATTACATCAAGTTTCCACTCTAAGTGGGCCAGGAGTAATACGTGGAAACCAGGTTGAAGCAAAAAGCTTGTAATGTTGATCTTCCTAGCCCTCAAATCCGGATGCTGAAAAACCAACACTATCAACATGCTAAGGTTCCAAAGTATAAAAGACCCATGGTTGCCGACCTCTCTGAGATCGGTATTTCAGAGAAATGCCGCAAGAAGGCGACTGATGACCTATTTTTGTTTGAAGAAAATGAGGCTGATCTAAATCTTTACTTAGGAGTTCTGGTAATCCCGATACTTATATCCAAAATCGACATCCCCAAAGTTTTGGTAGTACGGGGAGCTCCATCAACATATTGTACATGGACATTTTGGAACGAATTGGAATCCCCCTTGGTTTTCTGCAACCGTACCCAAACATGGTTATGGGATTGGATGGTATCTTCTCTAAAGTAAAAGGGGTGATCAAACTCCTTGTTGAGATCGGAGATTATCCTCGTCGAACTAAAGTGACTACGGAGTTTCACTACAAGAAAAATGGGTTTTTGCAACATTTAAAAGGCAACATTCATTCATTAAATGTTGCTAAAGGGGGTCTATTGCAACATTTGAGTGAGTGAATGTTGCTAAAGGGGCATATGACAACATTTTTTAAATAAACGTTGCAAAATTGATTTTTCGCAATGTTTATTGAATGTTGCGAAAAGTCTCACGAAGTTTCACTTTTTGCAACGTTTAAAAAACGTTGCAAATAGTGAAGTCCATTATTTAGCCCAATCACTTTTTAAACGTTGCGAAAAGTGACGTTTCACAACGTTTTTTAAATGTTGCAAAAGAAAAAGTCCTAATAAATTTTTTGCAACTCTTCCCAGAAGTCCATTATTTTAGCCCAATCAATGTTTGCCCTAATCTAGCATCCGCCTCCATTTTCCTCCAGCAGTCGCCGACGAGAGAGCCTCCACCATTTTCTTTTTCCTTTTGCTTTTCTGTACTGATGGCACCTATGAGAGGAAATAAAAAGAAAAGGAAGGTCGAGAAGAAGGATGAAGAAAACTCTTTGATTTCTGGGTCTTCAGAAGAGGGCTATGCTAATTAGTGGAATGCTCTATCAAAGAAAATTGCTGGTAATCGAAATTTTTTTACCAGTTTATTTGGCCTCCACCATTTTCTTTTTCCGTTTGCTTTGAAGTTAGTGGGTTTTCTGGGTTAAGAATTGAATTGGGCTTTTTCTGTACTGATGCACCTTTGAGAGGAAATAAAAAGAAGAGGAAGGTTGAGAAGAATGGTGAAGAAAATTATAATATTTTTAGGGATTTTAATGAATTAATGTAGTGGCAGGTTAAGGAGCATGAATAATAATCCTGTAATTATATAATACCAGGAAGTTTTGCGTCCAATAAATTCTGTGTTCTGGTGTTTGATTACTTAAGTTGAAGCTTTTGTGTAATTGACTGATGAAGGGATTTACTGAAGCTCTCTGTTTGGTTTCAGGCAATTTTTGAATTAGGATCTTTAAAAACTTGATTGGTAGCAGCAATTGTGGAGGTTTTTTCTATGTAATAAGGGAATTATTAATATGTTGATATGAAATACTATCTGAATTAGTTTACTTCTTCCGGCAAATATATTGTTTTTGATGTAGTATGCCATATTTCTCAAAGTTTGATATTTATCAATTGGCACGTAAAATTTAGCATAATGTGTTCTTTGTTGTCAGCCTGGCATTGTAATTAGTAAGTGTAAGTGGCAGTATCCATGAAGGTTACTGGAAACCGGGCACTCTTGCTTTGCAAGATAACTATTCTAATTCTCAACCACCGCATGTTCAAAAGCTTCAGGATGCAAATTCTACTTATGGAAGTTTTCTGATTCAACAGCAATCTACATTTTCTCATGGTTCCAGCATGTAATACCCAGCTTCTCACCCAGTATCCCAATCATCCTTTCAAACTGTATCACAACCTATTGATTCTTGTAGGGTAAACAGACTGCAGATTCCAACCAATCCTAGAATTGCTTCAAACTTGGTGTTGGGTTTACCAAAAACTGACAAGGAAAGCACTACAGCTAGCACAGATTCAAAGCCAGCCTATGTCAGTGTTTCAATGCCAAAGCGAAATGAGAAAGCATTGTCTAATGATGCAGCTGATTCTATGCTTAAGGTTATACTGTTCTGTTTTAGATCTTCTTCTAGTCACACTGGATGATTCAGTTTATTGATACTAGCTGCATAAAATGTATCATTTGCAACACTTGAATGACTGGCCTTTTTTTTGTGGAAAGCTGGAAGCTCTTTCTAACTTTTATGTTTTCTGCTTTCTCTTTATTTTGTGAAGTAGACATATCTGACATTTGAAAAGCTTCATTTTATTTTACTGCTTAAGGTTTGATATAAAAAGAAGATATAATGGAGACTACATCATATGATAAATCTCTCGCTAGCATGTTGTGCCATTTTATTTTTTGTGCTATTGACATCATTTATCACTATTGATCAGCATCATTTATATGAAAAACAATGTGTCTTTTCCTCGTCTGTTCTCATAAACAATTTCACAACCTTGGTAAGAGGTGGGGTTGGTCAATTGTGTCAAGGGCATTATTTATTCTTTTGAACTCGTTGAACTTTCTAGAATGCATAGAAGTAAACCAATAAAATATATTTTACAATTATATAGATAAATTTTCCTTTCCATTATTATTATGAAGTAGTTTTCGTAGTTTGTTAGGAATTTTTAGTACCAGTAAGAGTGGTTATGCAATGTGATACTTAAAGACTTGATTATTTAACAAATAAGAATTATCTCCCGCTCCCTCTCTCATCTCTTCCCTCCCTCCTATTCTCTCCCCTTTCTTCTATTTCTTTCCTCTTCTATATTCTCTTCTTCCCCACTTTTCCCTTTCTTCTACTATTCTAGTTCTATTCACATTTGTTTTCCATCACAATGATCTAATAGAGCATTTCATCGAGTGGTTGGATCATTGTCTCGCACCATAAACATGGGTGCATGTTCAGCAGCATCAACAATGAGAAATATAGTGACTCACATGCAGTGTGAACAATGAAAGTTGTATGCCACAGTAAGTGGCTACATTCCAATGAGTGACTCACATGCCACAGATTTGTTCTTTAAGTGGTCCAATGAATTTGATTGAAATTCCTAAGTTTACTTGGAAAAAAGAGAAGAAACAATCAAATCTCTCATGCTGCTTAAACCTTATCATATCTTTATCTTGCCGGTTTAGATTTCTTTCTCAAGTTTCATGTGGGTCAAACAGGGGCTTAAAGCTCCTTCTAATTATCTGTCATTTTTTTTAATGAACCCCTTGTATGCATTAGCACTTTGCTAAACCTGTAAATCAAGCCATGAAATGTTAATAAGGGACTGGCATGGTCAGCATCAAACTATTTAAGAAGCTGCTTGTTAAATTTCAGACGATGCTCCCAGAATGCCAAAAACTCTAAGATTTGTCTTCTGTAGAATATCAAAAAGAGCAGTCTGAACTCAAAGGTTCCCATAACTATTTGTGCTTTGTTGAATAGAGTAGTATAGATGGAAATAGTTTAATTTGGAAGTGGAAGAGTTGAGGAGACTGGAATTTTAACATCTTATTTTTACTGTTCTTATCATGGTGCAGAACTAGAAGATGGTGGTTGATTAATTGTATAGTTATCATGAATTGGACTTGCATCAACTCTTATGGCTTGTTTGGTATGTTGAACTAGATATAGCTTAAATTTATGTAATTAGGTGAGGCTGCCTTTGAAGGTGGGCTATGTAGAGGTTTCATTTTGGCTTGCAAACAACCCAACCGGCCAAAAATTGGCACACAATCTGGGTTCAGAACACCTTTGAACGGGACACAAATAAATGTCGAAAACTAGGCTTGGTCGTGTCCAATATGACTGGGCTATTATCTAGTTGAGTGACAATCTCCTTTAAAATTTTACTCCTCGTGGTACCCATTATTATATTGAGTCATTGATTGTGTAGTTGCATGCATATGTATCAAATACGTAAAAATTGTATTAGTACCATTAATTTTTATAGAATGGGAAAAAAAAATTATCCAATGTCTTCTTTCTTATTAGGAGAATCTCTACTTGAAAATTGTATCATCTGTATGCATTTAGCAATCAGGCACTTTTTGTTATCTTATTCTAAATCATTGTTAAAAGTTCTTTGCATTGACCTTTCACAAAGTATGTGAGTGACCTTTTTAAATTAATTAGAGTGTAGAGAGATGGAAAGGTTTGGGAGAAGCTGCTGACCTTCATAATTTTGAGCTTCGTGCTTTTCGTGCTGCCTTTCAGATGGTAAGTGCCACTAACATAATATTTTTTTCCCTACATTAATATATTTTCTTGTTGTTGAGAGCAGTTTTTGGTGGGTTAACCTTGGTTTGCTTCAATGTTAATCTGTCTGTAGGTTCTTTTTCAACATTACCCAGAAATAATAATAAAAAGCGTCAAGGAAAGGCTTTACGTCGCCAACATCATCGGAGGGCCCTAGATTCTAGTGCAGATATTGCTGAATCATTGTCTCAAAAGAATTGTAAGAAGGAAACAAGTTGGTCTGCCATTTCTTTTGGAGCCCTTTGAAGTTCCACAATTGTATTATAAAGGAGCCCATGTTTCTTGTTTGGAGAGACTTGAGGACCATTCAGAAATCATGGACATTAAAAGTTTCTACAAGTCTTCAAATTGGGGTAAAGGAGCCTAAGCTGATTCATTCAACAAGCGTCCATCTTAGCCTTGCGCTCTTCATTCTATTCCGTGTTGCGGTCTCTTAATCTATTTTTGTGTCATTGTTTATGTGCAATTTGTAGTTTGGATAGTTTATTGTAGTTTTGAGCTTTATAGAGGATGCAACATGAACATTTTAATCCTTACCCTTTTTTAGATAGGTTGAGTTGTATCATATTCTATTGTTGTATAGATTCAAAAATATGTAATGAAATTATCAATTTTTATGAAATTTTAAAGTTTGTTCATAAAGTGTCATTTTCAATTTTGTCGGTCAATTACTATAGGTAACTGTTAAAAAAAAATAAAATCGTCTGCGACAACATTGGATAAACTCTACAAAAGAGTCTACCGCAACGTTTAAAAAACGATGCAAAAGGGTTTTTCGCAACATTTAAAAAACGCTGTAAAAAGTTTTCCCTCAACGGCAATACTGACCTTCGCAACACACGCTAAAACGCTACAAAAGATCTACCACGACGTTTTTTAACCGCTNAGGTCTACCGCAACGTTTAAAAAACGCTGCAAAAAGTCTTCCCTCAACGGCAACACCGACCTTCGCAACACTTGGAAAAACGCTGCAAAAGGGCTTTTGCAGCGTTTTTTGGCCGCTGCAAAAGCCCTTTTTTGGTGTAGTGTTTGTAGTTTTGAGCTAAAATCCCCTTATGATGCAATTATGGGACAACCTCTACTATTTGATCTTAGGGCTGCAATATCACTGTACCACTACTCCATAAAATTCCCTACGACCCATGGTACATGACAGGTCAAAAGAAATAGAAATAATGCTGCCCAGTGTCAAGTGACAGTTGATTTAAAAGGAAAAATGATTCATTACTCTTTAGAGACCTGCATGATGTACACAACAGAATCCTCGTCTGACTCGCTAAATCTGCGATTAAAGGTACGAGGAGGCGAACCTATGGAAGAGCTGGATGTCGTTAAGGTCAGTACGGCAGCCCACAAAAAGAACTGAAAATAGGCCATGAACTCCGACCCCCACTGAGAGAGCAGATCATAAGTTTTCTCCAAGAAAATCTTGATGTCTTTGCTTGGGAACATGCTGACATGAAAGGAATTGACCCTAAAATCATGTGTCATAAGCTGGGAGTCAACCTTTTGGTACGACCCAAGCAACGACGGTGAAGGCCCTTAAATCCAGAATGGTATGAGGCTCTAAAAAAGAAAGTATAGAAGTTTCTCAAGAACGGATTTATCCGAGAAGCAAAGTATCCAAAGTAGATTTCCAATCTTATGCTGGTTAAAAAGAGTAACGGAGATTGGAGGATGTGCATCGACTTCACCGACCTGAACAAAGCTTACCCCAAAGACAACTTTTCCTTACCCAGAATAGACTAGATGGTGGACGCTACTGCTAGACATGATTTGCTCAGCTTTATGGACATACATTCAGGCTACAATCAGATCCCCATGTACAAACAAGACCAAGAACATACAGCCTTTATCACTGACAGAGGTATATATTGTTACAAAGTAATGCCATTTAGACTATGAATGCTGGGGCAACCTACCAACATTTGGTGAATTCTATGTTCGCCAAGCAAATTGGAAAGACTATGGAAGTATATGTGGATGACATGTTGGTCAAAAGCATGGATGCACAAAACCATTTGCAGCATCTCACTGAAATGTTTGAGATCCTAATGACGCATGGGATGAGGTTGAGTCCCCACAGACGTGCTTTTGTCGTAAGTTCGGGAAAATTCTTGGGATACATGGTAAACCGTAGATGAATTGAGGCTAACCCAGAAAAGATAAGGGCCATTATTGAAATACGTCATCCAGCTAAACCCAAGGAAGTTCAAAGTTTAACAGGACGAATAGCTACCCTTAGCAGCTTTATTTCCAAATCGACGGATAAGTGGAAACCCTTCTTTGACACATTAAGAGGTAGAAAACAATTTGAATGGACATTGGAGTGTCAGTTTACCTTTGATCAACTGAAGTCGCACCTGGCACAACCCCCCGTACTGTCTAAACCAAAGGAAAGGGAAACATTGATGCTTTACTTAGAAGTTTCAGAGCATGATGTTAACGTCGTACTAACTAGGGACGAAGGAGGAGTGCAACATCCTGTTTATTATGTCAGTAAGGGTTTACATGATGCTTAAATCTGTTATTCCCCATTGGAGAAGCTGGCTTACGTTGTAATCATAGCAGCTCGAAAACTAAGGCCCTACTTCTTGGAACATCCCATTGAAATCTTAACGAATTATCCACTAAGGCAAATGTTGCAAAAACCTGATACTTCAGGAAGAATGGGGAAGAATGGTAAAATGGTCAGTTGAGCTCCGTCAATTTGACATAAAATACAAGCTGCGCATTTCCATAAAAGCCCAAGTACTCGCTGATTTTATTGCTGAGTTCAGCTCGAAACCAAAAGACAAATCGCTTACCGTGGAAACTTTTTGTTGATGGGTCCTCCACGGACAAACGAGCAAGAGCTGGAGTTGTATTAATAAGTCCGAATCAGTAATTGTTTTGTGAAGTGCTACTATTTGATTTCAACGCCTCCAACAACAAGGCTCAATATAAGGCCCTCATAGTTGGTCTAAATATGGCAAGTGAAATGAAAGTTGACAACTTGATCGCATACATTGATTCGCAGCTATTAGTAAATCAGATAAATGAAGCTTACCAGGTAAAAGAAGAAAGATGCCTCATAGCTCACAAGGTAACACGTGTCTCTGACATTTATGAAGGGTAATTATTCCGTGAATTGGGTATTGTGTCACTTTAATTCAAAAAAGATCAGTCTCTCACCTAAGTAAGATCTGACCTGGAGGGTAACTGTTGACACCGACCTTTGAGGTCTTTTAGTTCGGATTTATATACTTGATGAAAGGATGACAATGCGAGCTCGGGTTTGAGTTCAGCTCGGACTTCTAGTGGCTTACTCAGGAAGCTTGTCCTTCAAGACGGAACAGTGGAAAATGATTAAGAATCACTGATAGAATCTTTAAGTCACCATTCAGAATAGTACACTTGGAAAGGTCTCACGTCAGCGCCTACACTATCCTCCAACCAAAAGCTTTAGCTTCTCTTCTTAAGTAATGCATTAATTGCTGGGGACTACTTTTACTAGAAACTATTAATTATCTGACATGTTTGAGCTCGGTACCACTCTCGTTACACCAACAGATGTATTTATTCAGTTCGGCATCATGATTGATAAGACATGGGCACTACATGCATGCATACTTCTCATATATAAAGCTAAGGAAGCAATGGTAAAGAGAGGGACACAAATTTTAGGAGAATTGAGACACTTCACACACCTCTCATGCGTTCCAAATATATCATGTAATTGGAGCCTAGATTATCGTATTATCATCTTACTATCCTTTGATTAATCCCTTATTTAATTCGTGTCTAAATCTTTAAGTTGGCTTGAATTTTATCATTATATTTTTCAACGCCAAAAGCAATAATTGCTCCCACTTGAAAATTTTCGGGATGTTCGATTTTCACTACTTTCAATTTGTTGACAATGACTTGTTCGTGTACTTGAGACAACAAAGGAATATTATCCAAAAACTTGAAATCAAAATATTTAGGAATTAAAAATATCTTCGTACCTTTCTCCTCGACCTTATATTTACTTTCAAGTGCATAGTAGTTTTTTTTTTTTGTTGAAGTGGTGTTGGTGTCGAGATCTATAATCGATCTGATAACACATTTAGATTTTAGAATGTGGCCACGACATATTAATTAATCCTCTTCCCGTTTCTTTCTTTCTGCATGAACTTCATCGGTATCTTCTTCGATTGCATCGGGAATAGACTCCAATTTTGGATCAAGCACATAGAAGATCTTCATCGCCGTAAGGAAGAATTTGAGTTTGTCTTGCCATCTAGTGAAATATGCACCATCATATTTGTCCAAACATACTAAGTAGTGATTTATCATCTTGATTGTAGCAAGTGTAGATTCCATCTCCATTGTAGTAAAATGAGAAGTATCGTTTGAGAATGTTATAAAAAAGAATAAGATACGGCGAATGAGACAAAAAAATAACAAAGAACATGAATATGTAGAAGGATGAAGACTTGAACGCGAAAGATGTATCGTTGTCCTCAAACAATATTTGTCTCATCCACAATACTTTTAAGGATTGAAATTGGCAAATAGCTTGTAGGATTAATCAAGCCTAATTAAAGAACACCGAAAGCAAAGTGTTTCTTCAAGGTGAACAAGTGAAAAAATGGAAATTTGATTATATAAAGTGATTTTCTTCAAGGCTTTTTGGATGAATAATGGAATGAGATTTTTTTATTATTATATTTTGGAATGAAAACTATCATGTACAAACATCCCATACGAAATGGTTCCAAACTCAAGTGCATAGGTGCATTGATTCACTAATAAACCACCAA
>CAIGRO010097839.1:0-15240 GCA_903798355.1 Fraxinus baroniana | reverse complement strand
AGGTATCATTTTTATGCAATGACTCAATTTCTTCCATCATAGCTTCGAACCATTTACTTTTCTTTTGACTACCAATGGCATCCTGAAAAGTTATAGGATTGCTATTACTGGTAATGAGTGCATAAGAAACTGAATGCTAGAATCCATACTTCACCAGCGGCCTGATAGTACGATGTGGTCTATCTGTGGCAATACTATAATATTGTTCCTCTTTGATCCAGAATCGTTCACTCCCTGAGCATTAAACTCCATGTCAACATTGTCTAGCTCTACATGCACTACTTGGCTCTTGTTGCTGCCTTCATCTGAAGGTTCTTTAAGCATGAATGCTTTATCAAAGTCTGCATCCTTACTAATTTCACATAAAGCTTGGATATCTAATCACTAGATACATGCACATAATCCGGACACCCAAATACTCTCAATCCAGAATAATAAATTTCATTACCTGTTCAAACTTCCTCTGCAACTTTCCTAGCTAGCGCTGCTCGTGGTGATCCGTTTATGACGTAACATGCCTTATTCATAGCTTCAGCCCAAAAACTCTTTGGAAGCCCTGCATTCAACCTCAAACATCTTGTTTGTTTTGCAATTATTCTGTCCATCTTCTCCACTACACAATTATGTTGTGGGGACTTATGAACTATATAGTGCTGCTGAATACCATGTTACTCTTAAAATTTCAGAAATTGTGAATTTGTGCACTCTATACCATTATCTGTCGTGATATACTTAATTTTTCTCCCTATCTGGTTATCTACTTCTGCTTTCCACAATCTAAACTTGGCAAAAGCTTCAGACTTGTGCTTAATGAAATATACCTAAACTTTTCTGGAGATGTCGTCAATGAAAGTAATGAAATACCGGGATCCACCTTTAGACAACTCCCTCATTGGTCCCCCAAACATCAAAACACACATAATCAAGAATGCCCTTTGTCTTGTGCTTTCCCGTCTTGAATTGTACTCTATACTGTTTTCCAAGCACACAAAACTTGCAGAAATCAAGCTTGCATGATTTCATTCCCTTCAAAGATTTCTCTTGTGAAGCTCAATCATATCATGTTCTCATATATACCCCAGTTGCATGTGCCATATAAGAGTGTCGTCTGACTTAGATTATGCTGTAGCAACTCTACCTACAACTGTATTTCCTAATAATTTGTGGATATTCCCTACCAATTTCTGACCTTTCATCACAATCATAGCACATTTCTTTACTGTCAAGGCCCCACTCTCTAACTTATAAGAATAGCCACATGTGTCCAAACCACCTAGGGAAATTAGGTTCTTTCTCAATTTTGGTACACGCCTAACATCCTCCAAAGTCCCCACCACACCATCGAACATTTTAAATTTTATGGACCTCATTGCAATGACCTTACATGATACATCATTACCCATCAGAACATATCCAAAATTACCTGGACGATATGAATCAAATCAATCCCAGTGAGGACACATGTGATATGAACATGCTGAATCAAGTACCTAAGAGTCATGTAATCTGTCAGGATTACCTGCAAAGATCGAAAACATGTCTGTATCTCTAGAATCGAAGTCTCTTTCTGCAATACTAGTCGATTTTGAGGACACATCATCTTTCTTTTCATTACCCTGCTTCTTATTTGGAGAGTCCCTTTTAAAGTAACCCATCTGATGGCACTTGTAGAACTTGACATTTTTTTTTTATTTTAATTTCTGGACTTCAAACTCGTATTCCCTTTGTAAGAACCACATCTATCTTTCTTTCTCCCACGATCCTAGTAACCCTTCACAATCAATTCTGTGAACTTTCTTCAGTACGTAGTTTCCGTTGGTTATAGGCCAACATGGCTGATGTGACTTCCTCCAATTCAAGAGTTTCTTTACCCTTATGTCAACGTGGTCACCAGGTGATCGTACGATGGAGAAAGAGAGCACAACAATATCAGTGCCTTTTCTTCGTCATCGAATTTGATTTCAAGTCAAAACAAATCATTGATAATTTGATTAAATACATTTGTGTGTTGAATCAGATCTGTAGCCTCTAGCATTTTGAGCTCATATAGCCGTTGCTTCAGATTTAGAGCCTTAGAATTGTACCTACTGCTCGCGCCTCTAACTCTTTCCAATTGGCATGTGACACACCCTCTAGCTTCTTCCCAGATAGCACATTCGTCGTCCCTTGTTGCACCAACAAATCCTTCACCCTTCGCTGCCATAATCCTAAATTTCTTGTTTCGTCGAACATCACCACATCGAGTTTTGCAATAGAAGAGCTTTTCATCTAGACCTTATTCTGATACCAGCTGTTGAGTTTTAAGCACAAAAGAATAGAGAAACAACACAAGTATTTAACCTGCTCCGCTCCGACATCGGCCAATTTGATCCAGCAAACTTGTGTTTCACCCTATATGAGCCACATTATAACAGACTAGCATAGAAGAAGTCTCTTACCATGGTGGCAATCACTCTAGCTTAGCGATACTCGCTCTACCATACTGGCAGTCGGTTAGCATAACGGTAGTCGTCTATCTAATTACCTTAACTTGGTTTGCCATCATAATCATTAATTTATATCATATAGAATCACAAGACCCTCTACCTATTATTGATTGTCATTGTTAAGATAGTCTTTACTCATCTAGGTCAATTTTTTATATATATAACAATCCTATCATCCTTTTCGAACGAAAGCGAGAGCGAAAATGAAAGGGGAGTAGTTCGACCAACCATTTTCAAATAGGTTGGTCGATCGACTAGCCATGTCATTGGTTGATTGTAAATGGTCAACCGAATGCAGCCTCACTGGTTGATCGTCCAGCTCCAACCGGTCGATTGACTAATCGTTTTCATGGAGGTCGATCGTTTTCCTCTGTTAGTCTATAGCCAAACTCGTTTCGTTGATTTTCATGTCTTTCAACCAAATTTTCCCAAACACCATATTGGTTATAAGTTCGAACTAAATTTTTGAAATAGAACGTGACCCAATAGTTAATGTGGTAGACGTTGAAATTCCAAAGAGACCTAGTTCACGGAGCAATACCAAGCTTCTCCAGAGTATGCTAGGGACATGAATGCATACAAGAAAAAAATAGTGGTAGCCTCTATCGCCTTGACCAAAGAGTAGATGGCTACTGGACATCCTTCTATAGACCCTTCGAGCTACGATCGATTACTGGTGCAATACTAGGGAGAGATGGGAGAGCCAAGTAATCTAAAACGTTGGGCGCAAGAGTACACCGTGATGAAAGGGCGAAGGGACGCAGTTGATCACATAATAGTCTACTGCTAATCATTATATCACATAGCAATCATTAGCCAACTTTATACAATCAACTGTCAACCGCTATGCGGTGACACGACCTCGATTAACCCATTTCAATTCCTTTATTTCAATTGATAATTCTTGACCTTTAACCGATGTTTGGTTTGTTGCTCATCAACTAGTCTTTTGAATAATTTTGAAATGTTGAGTGTGAGATATAGTGATCTAGGGACTTAACTATATTTTAGTTGTGAGTACTTGCCATTGGACTGCAAAGCGATTCCGAATTAGCCAAATTTTTTTGTTTTGTTGCCCATCGCTAGACCATAGAGCAATTTTTAGCTAGCCAACCTTGAAGTGTAGAATGCTAGGTATAGTGATTTTGAGTCTTAACCAATTTTTTGGTATTGTTCCTCACCCTAGACTATAGAGAAATTTCGAGCTAACCATTTTTTTATTTTGTTGCTCACCACTAGATCATAGAGCGATTTCGAGCTAGCCAATTTTTTATGATATTATTGCTCACCACTAAATCATAGAGTGATTTTCAGCTAACCTCTGTTTTGGTGTTGTTTCTCGCCACTTATCCTATCGTAAAACCTTGAAGTGTAGAGCGTTAGGTCTAGGGATTTTGAACTTTAACCAAGTTTTTAGTATTGTTTCTCATCGTTAAATCGTAGAGCAATTTTGAGCTAACCAAATTTTTGGTTTTGTTGCTCACCACTAGACTGTATAGTGATTTTGAGCTAACCAATTTTTTGTTTTTTTTGTTTTTGCTTACCGCTTATCTCGTCAGAAATCTTAAAGTGTAGAGTGCTAAGTCTACTGATTTTGAGGCTAAACCATTTTTTTAGTGTTGTTGCTCACTACTAGACAATAGAACAATTTCGAACTAACCAATTTTTTGATTTGGTTGCTCATCGCTAACCATGGAGTGATTTTGAGCTAACCAATTTTTTGGTGTTGTTGCTCACCACTTATTTGTTGCGAAATCTTGAAGTGTAGAGCGCTAGGTTTAGTGATTTTGAGTTTTAACCAATTTCTTGGTATTGTTGCTCACCTCTAGACCGTAAAGAGATTTCAAAATAACCATTTTTTTTATTTTATTGCTTACCGCTAGATCGTAGAGTGATTTCGAGCATACCAATTTTTTTGTATTGTTGCTTACTAGATCGTAAAGGGATTTCAAGTTAACCAATTGTTTGGTATTATTTCTCTCAACGCTTAGCCCCTCAAACAATTTTGATGCGTTGAGAGTTTTTTAGTGATTTTGTGCCTTAACCAATCTTTTGGTATTGAAAGCTCACCATTGAAACTGAAGAGTGATTTTGAGCTAACAAATTTTTTAGAATTGTTGCTCACTGCTATACCGTAGAAAAATTTCGAGCTAACCAATTTTTTTATTTTGTTGCTCATCGCTGACCGTGTAGCGATTTTGAGCTAACCAATTTTTAAGTGTTATTGCTCACCGCTTATCCGTCACAGAACTTTGAAGTGTAGAATGCTAGGTCTAGTGATTTTGAGTTTTAACCAATTATTTGGTATTGTTGTTCACCCCTAGACCGTAAATAGATTTCAAAATAACCAATTTTTGGTTTGTTACTTACCGCTAGACCGTAAAGTGATTTCAAGCTAACAAATTTTTTGGTATTATTACTCACCGTTTAGCCCCTCAGACAATTTTGATGTGTTGAAAGCTTTTTTAGTGATTTTGTGTCTTAACCAATCCTTTGATTTTGAAAGCTCGCCACTAAAATTGTAGAGCGATTTTGAGCTAATCAAATTCTCGGTATTGTTGCTCACCGCTAGACATTAGAGTGATTTCGAGCTAACCAATTTTTTGGTATTGTTGCTCACCGCTTAGCCCCTTGGATGATGTGTTCAATGTATGTCTAATGATTTTGAGCATTAACCAATTTTTCTGTTTTGAAAGCTCACCACTAAAAATGTAGAGCGATTTCGAGCTAACCAATATGTTGATATTGTTTCTCACCGCTTAGCCCCTTGGACGATTTTAAGTTGTTAGGTGAATTTTTGAGCCATGATTTATATAAAAAAACTTCAATGGTTGTAGATCAAGCCCATGCATTTAGATAAAGCTTATTTAGATTTAGGGACTCAGTAGGCACATCGAGACGTCCCAGAAAATTTGGCCCTTCCTTTGCGCCCTCAATGTCCGTTACCATGTAAACTAACAATGCTAATATTTACAAGAGGCTAGAACACTAGGATGCTCGTCGCCTAGCTCCTTGGAAGCTCTAAACCCAACATTATGACTGGTGAAGAGTCTTTAGCTTTTATGCTATCAACATAGCACTCTCTCGAAACTTGTTGATCACCCATTATATATCCAACCACTCAACTAGTTTGGAATCTCACAACTTGGTGGTAAGTTGAAGAAACAACACCAACAACATTTAGCATAGGTCGACTGTAAATTGCATTGTATGCCATGGGGGTCCGACAACCAGAAAGCTTATCAAATCACCACGTTTGTAGGCTATGTGCTCAGTGTCATCGGAAGTTCTACATTTCCATCTGGGATAAAATTGGCTTCTCTGAATCCTTGGAGAGTGGAGGACACATATTTTAACATTTCTGAAGAAACTTTCAACCTCAAAAATACTTTCCAAGCAAGAACATTTGATGTACTGTCGCCATTGACCAACACCTTCTTGACATCGAAATGTGTTATGTCATCGAAGACCACCTAGGCATCGTCATAGGAAGTTGCCACGTCCATCAAATCTTCCTCACTAAAAGTGATATTTTGATTGAATCTCACCTTCTTTTAAATGGAGTAAATCCCAACAGAGTGAGCATAACTCTTTCTAGCTGAACTAGAATCTCCACCTGTTGCTATGCCTCCAAAAATCATATTTATTACACCATCCCTAGGTGGGGACGGTCATCAACTTTCTTCTTGCCACCATCATTCTTCACATACTTAGTTAAGAGCCCTCGTTTCAAGAGGTGCTCAATCTCCTCCTTCAAATAGATGATTCTTCTGTATCATGTCCATGGTCTCTATGGAAATGACAATACCTTCTCTTGGCTCTCTTTTTCGCAAATACTACAATAGGTTTTGGCTAGTTGAGTCCTTTAATATCTCGAATTTCTATAAACACCTTAGCACGCTAAGTGTTCAAAGGAGTAATAGCTTTGACTTCTTCCTACCTCTACCTAGTTGATCAATCCTATGCATATTTAGTATTCATACGCTAATTTTTTACTTTCTTTTATTGGAGACCTTTCATTCGTCATGTGACTTTCACTTATGAGTTTTCGACTCTCTTCCTTCTCGAAGATTTTTTGTAACCCTTTCTGCTTCGTCTACATCTATGTATTTTTCTCCCTTTTTCAACAAGTCATGCATTAACTCCGGGGGTTCTTAGAGAACGCCATCTTAAATGCCCAGTTCCTAGTGCCATTCATTAATGCAGTTACCACGGACGACATTTGAACGTCCTTTATACCAAGTGTATCCCAACTGAACCTGGCCAAGTATTCTTGTAGGGCTCATTATCCTCTTGGACAACTTGCATCAACCTAATGGTTGTCTTCCTCTTTTTCTTACTCTTTAAGAAATATGCTACAAAACTCATAGAGACCTCATCAATATTTTTGATAGATCGGGGTACCAGGGTATCTACCTAATCTCTAGCATCTTTCCTTAGTGTCAATAGAAGAGATTGACACATCACTGCATTTGAGGTAGCCTACAATTTTATCCTATCAACGAAAGTCCTCATGTGATCGAGCGGATCCGTAACTCTTCTAATCTCTAGATCAAATGGGTCTTCATCCAAAACCATTTGCCTGTTTCTACCATTTCTCCTTAACAATGCACCGTCAATCTTTCGGGCCATCATCTCCTCCATTTTACGTTCAAAGTCTACCATACGTGGAAATTGCGGATGTGTGACTTCATGAGACCCTTGGTCTGCAACTATCTCCTGAATGATCGGAGGGACATCCATTTGAGCCACTTGGGGAGATTCTCCACGTGTATCGTGTTGTAGAACTTCAGACCAGCTTTTCTTTGCATCTAACTTTGTAAAAGCGTCATCATGGCAAACAACTAGTTCTTCAGGATGCTAAATTAGCTCTGCGTCAAATACTGCAGTGGCGGCGGCTCTGACCTTTGGTAACAAATTCCGGCTCCACTGTATTTCTAACCAAGTGAGCATTACTCCTAATTCATCTTTTTGACATTGCTTATGTTCAGTGATTTTTCACAGATGACGTCAATGAAATGATATTGAAACGACATTTGCTTTGTTCCTTGGCAGAGCTAGATGGCTTCTACTACTTCGATGAGCAATTGAACACCTACAAAAAGTTGGGGCTTTCTCCCCTATTGTACCTCTTGCGTGAGATTTATTCATGGGGTTATGAATGAAATGACTTAAGGAAACAGAGAGAAAATATGTTGAGGAAAAATCAGACCCCCATAACTGGCATGCATTTGGAGTATTTATATATGTTTGATGATGTGTAATCATCAAACAGTTATTTTCCACATCTCAAGAGTAGCATGTCTATCTATAAGATATTTTTCATCCATGACATAAGTAGAGGATCTCAACCCGCTGAACAGTTAGTGGGATCAATTATAACCATCAAAGAGTCATCAATCAACTAAAAAAGATGTTTAGATAGTCAAAAGTCATGATAATTGATCTATTATAGCAAGAGTTGTCTAGCATAGAGTAAGTCGTCCAGCATAATGAAATTTAGGGTATCATAGCTACAGTCGGTCTACCATGATTGTAGTCGGGCTAGCATAACAGCATCCCTCTACCATACATGGTAACAGTTTGTCTAACGTAGCAGTAGTCACTTCACCATGGTGGTAGTCGGTCTAGCGTAGCATTAGTGATAATCGCTCTACCATGATGGCAGTCGATCTAGCATAGCAATAGCCATCTAGCTAAAGCTCCACTTACTTTGTCATCATAATCAATATTTATATCATACAACGTCAATCGCCGAACCTTTTTTCTCGATTGGTAACCTTTGCTTTGTAACGGGATGTTTCAACATACAAGTGGTGCCTATGTGAAGGGGAGATGACTGATTCTATTGACCATGCGTCCGTCAAATTTTGAGTTCAACGCAAATTACATTATATATTCAAGGACATTGTTTGTGAAAATTAAATATTATTAATTACTAATTAACTAAAGCAAGCAATACTTGTAATTAATTAATCAACCTATGACAGGTAGTTTGAAGTGTCCGTCCCACGCTGTGCCTGTTGTACTTGCTATACATTAAAAATTCGAGTATTGTACTGAACAAGAGAGCAATGCCACACATGATGATCACGTGGCTGGTGTGGCTGTTTCTCTAAAGAATTCTCGACATCATTTAATAAATATTATTCTCTAACTTAATATATTTAACTACTGGTTCATAATATTTATTTATTTAGCAATTAATCAGTAAATAGTATGTTGAAATCAAATAGAATGCCACATTAGTGATAAGTACGTTTTACACACTTATTTTGATTTACAAACATGGATAATTGTCAATAAATATGTGAATATGGCTTAATTCTGTGTAATTTGTGTTTTGTAGGCTAAAAACGATGAACATGGTGAAAATTCGAAAAAACAAGCGAAAAAGGACTAAAATGAAGCACAATCAAAGTTTGAGGACTCAAGTGCAAATATTGAAAAAATGTATAGATCTCATGAAGAAGTTTTGAGAATGTGAGACAATAATTGGATTGAGGAAAGAAGCTAAATGGATGAAATATAGTCTAAGTACTATCATATATCAACTTCCAGCCAGAAAAGTTATGCTTCAAATTTTCAGTCTTGCTTTGAGTCCCATTTTTGGCATAGAAGATGTTCTAATTTGAAAATTCATACTTTAGGAAGAGTTGTAGCCTTTTGAGTTATCATTCCAAAACCTTTTGAATCACCTCAATTGGATATCAAGAGAAAAAGATATGACCAAACTACTGAAAGCTATTCGGTGGAAAAAAAATATATAACCATGCAACTGCATGGTTAAATCAATCATGCGCCCGCACACATGCAATCAGGCAATCAGAGGAGGGATTTTTTTTGTTCCATACGGCTGTATGGTAGGTTTTCGATGCGAAAATTATGGTTTCTTTTTTCGAGTCAAATTCTTATGGAAATAAATTTTGGGAAACATATTTAAACCCTAGAGCCGTTCAAAACGTGAGGGGAGACCTAGAGGACGAGATTTTCAAGATTGGAGAGCTTGTAACGAGGCAAGAAACTCAAAATTCATCCCCAAGACGTGAAGATCCAAATCCATAATTGATTGGGTGATGTCGTTTCTTGATTCTTTTTCATATTTTCTTCTTTCTACTATACTAGGCTAGGTTAATAAGTGCAAGGTGAACGTTGAACCTTGTGATGTGATATTTTAATTCCTAGTTTTACTTTATTGACATTAAAACGCGTTTGAATTATTGAATGATTTATATACATTGCTTTTGTTGGGAAATTTACACTAATTCCCTTTCTTTCTATTAACTCGTAGGACCTTTTGTTGCTTAGAATATTATTGGCAAACAAGATAAATAAATAATATAACGCACAAATCACTATATGATAAATTGTTACAATCATGTAGAATTTCACTCACCAAAACCAATTCCAAAGTAAACCAAAAGAAAAACAAATCAACAGTCTGCCCGCCTATATATTTTCCAGCAAAATATATATCAACCAAATTGAATATATATATATATATATTCCCAAGTCAAAGTAGCAAGGTTTGAATATGTATCCTTTTCAGTCACGAACTAATATATATTCCAGCCACCAACTAATATAATATATATTCACTAGACAGAACTACCACTTTTCTTCTTCAAGCAGACGCCTTTTTCTTTTATCTCTCTAGCTACGCTCTTACAACCCTAAAATAATGAAATAATCCACTATTTATAGGATTCATAAAAAAACCTAATATTATTTGCAATAGAAATCCTCGAACTTTAACTTTTGAGGTAATTTACCTAACAGCTTTTTCTCTACAATTATATGCAATAGTTGTATGAGTGTGGTGGCTTATTTTATGCATTCGAAAGAAGAAAAATAATCTCGACAGGATATGAATTATCATAGGGCCTGATAGGGGATAAAAATATATTGCTATGCTCTACGTGAATCTCTAAGTATTTACAGAACGTCATACATTCTTATATATTGAATTTGTCATGAAAATATAGTCAAATGGTATGCGAAAATAGGTTCAATTCTACTTGAGAGAGATTATTGAATATTTTAGAAATATTGATTGTTCATCAATTCAAACGTGCTGTCAATTTTGTAGAACTAGAATTAAAATGGATTATTGTATGGGAATTTGCGAACCTAGTGCGTTTCTTTTCTATTAGTTCAATTTGCTTTCAATCATATAATTTGCATTTAGTTAATTAATTCATCAACTGTTGGTTTCATATAGTTTAGCTACAATTTAGTTACAAAAACTCAACCATATTTCACGTTTCGATTAAGACCATAATATGTAAAATCAAACTAGTAAATCTTTGTGGGAACGATACTTAGACTCTAAAATACCTTTTATTACTTAAATTATCCGTACACTTGTAGTAGTTTTTATTCGAAACATATTTTTGTATAACAATTAGAATTTTTACGTTTAACCAAATTATATGTTTTTAAGAATACATTTTCTCAACCCAAAACTCCTTCAATTACTGAGGGCACGAATATATGTTTTACGTATGCAGTATACAAAAACATTACTCATATTTTTTATAAGTTATTTGAATGATTTGATTTAAAAATAAACAAAAACCGTTCAAATCAGATCCCCTATACCCCCTTAAGCATTTAATAAAAAATATTTTCGATCCACGAGTGAGTGATTTAAAAATATAAACATATATAATTAAAGCAAAAATAGGTCACCGTGAATTTTTTTACTGGTGAGAACACGCGAGAATTGTACGATTTAATTAGGTTTACAGTTGTATTCTTGCATTCTTAACGAATTCCTATAAACTTTGCTTCAGAGATCAAAATCAGTGCGATAATTGCACGGACAGCAATTAATTTATTGGAATTTAGGAATACTACATTAAATTGTGTAGTACATAAACAGCAAGGCCACTGCTACTTACGAGATAATAATGTTGAATTCAAAATTTAAATAATAAATCTTAGTTTTACTTTAGTTTTTTTTTTAAAATTTTTTGACGGTATTATATAATTAAGAACCACCCAACAAATAATTTTAACCCCTATTGTAAAATAATATATCAATCTAGATCTTTTAAAACATTTATTAACGTGTGTTTGGATGTGATTTTAGCGACTTTAAGGGTTTAATAGACCAAGATCGTTGGATTAGTTTAAATTAAAGGTTAAGGTTGNCGGGTCTAGACCAAGAACCGAATAAGACCCGAAACTAAATAATTTATTTTTATTTTTTATATTGGATTAATTAAATTTTTTAAGTTTCTTAAAACAAATTAACACATTAATCTTGCCAAATTTATTTTTTATAATATATTTATTTACTAGGCTGTTGAAGCTCATTTAAAAAATTATTTACAAAACTCACTTTGCTATTTAGTAGTATGTTCAACTCCATTTTAAAAAAGTGAAACCCAACGCCCCCTATTGGGAAGGCGGCTATGAGCCCACAGCCGCCCTCCCAATAGGGGGCGCCACATGTCGATTATGTAAATCATTGTGTGAAACATTTTGTACATCTAGCATATTCTTAAAATTAAAACAAATTCTCAAACACTTACAATGTGCACGATCTTTTGTCGAGTTCTTCCTGTTCTTCCAAACTCTTACCCTGTGCACGATCTTTTATCGAGTTTTTCCAAATGAATTATTAATATAGATCATCGATATTTTAATATTAGTATCTACTTTTTGGTATTTGTGTTAATTGAATTAATCTTATTGAACATCTTGTTATTTATGTGTTTTTAAATTATGCTACGTTAATTTGTAAATGTTACAAATGAAAATGTCATTAGTTGTATTATGTAGTGTTGTTGTAAATGTTAAAAAAATTTAATTATGGCATGGAACCGAACCCGAACGGTTCCATAATTATATTTAGACTCGACGGTTCCATTTATTAAATACCCGAAAATCTTGGAAACGAAAAAACCTGAACCGAACCGAACCGACCCACGGTCAGCCCTATTAAAGGTTATGCATATTTGTCAAATTCATTAATAGGAAGAACTACTTCTACATGTAATTTAGTACACGAATAAATAGTACACACACACACACTAGATGAGTCAATGAGCCTGTTTGGTAACAATTAAAATTGAAAATATGGCAATTATTAGGTCTCACTAGTCTAATAAAAGTCAACAATAACGACTAATTTTTCAATTTTAATCTCTACCAATCAAGCTCAATATATATCCCTGTGAAATTGTCGTTCAACTAAAGATATATAAAAGACTTCTTAATAAAGTCAAAAGATTTTCGACTGAATGCTCAACTTTATCGTGTTTGTCCTTTTTCCTTGTAAGAAAAATGAGTTAAAACGTTTAAGTACAATTGTAATTGTCTATATTGATCGTGTCTGTCTTTTGCATTATAAAAGAAAGATAAAGAAAAACAATTTGAGTACAATTCTAATAGTCTATATTGATTTAATGACAAACAAATTAGTATTATGACAACTTCAAATTTTAGCTTTCGATGAATTGACTTATTCTCCACATGGTCTTGGCTTAAATATTCCAATTGCAAGTGTATGATTAAGAGGTCCATGATTGACGGATAGTTGGCATTATAGGATGAATTAGTCTATTTGTACACCAAGTTTTACCACTTGATAGAATATCAAGTGAATAGATTGATAGATTTTTTTTTAAAAGTAATACTATTTTTGATAGAGATGATTACCATATATACGATATGACATTAAATAATAAAAGCAATAAAACGAGTCATGTATTCATATATTCAATTGATTTTATAATCTCGGTGCACATTACTTGTTATATAAACGGATAATCATTTTCAATGAAAATAAATAATAATATTATTTTTTAAAATATTTTAATCGTAATAATTGATTTTCAGGTGTTAAGAAAGTTCCTTTTAATGATTTGTACGACTTTGACTAATTGACTATTTGAACTTCTAGGAAATAACCATACCAGAAAGAGCGAAATGATGAAGAATCATGGTACATATACATTATTTTTTATATTTATATCACGTGGCGAAACATCATTGAACAGTTGGAAAAAAAAAAAAAAAAAACACTTCTTCTGCTCACAATTTTTAGAAAACAAATTAATGTCAAAGTTGATCTAAAGAAATAAATGTACATTTAACATCATTGGAAGGACTAAATTATCCCCTTTTAAATGCCCATTTGAGTATATGGTCACTTTTTTCGGGTAGGGACAATTATATTATCATCACTAAATTTACTTATTTGTACAACATTATGCTAACATCACAATTAAAACATGTTTTTAATAAATACAACACAATAGATTAACAATTTTATACCTAATTCAATAAAAATAATAAAAAAGGAGAATTATTTCATTTAATGTCTTTCACTTAGGAAAAAATTATTCGTTCCTCTTCTAATTGACTGTAACGCAAATTATTAAAATGTGAAATAATGGAGTCCAAATATGGGCTAAGTAAAGAAAATGATATATACAACCACTAGTCTCCATCACCATTTCTTCTCATATTGTGGTCTGTGAGAGTGAAAACCATAATATACACGAGAGAGAGAGAGAGAGAGAGAGAGAGAGAGAGAGAGAGAGGGAGAGGGGCAGGGGGGCAGGGAGTTATAAAAAGTATAGCCAGATAATTTTCGCAACGTTAACATTTTAGAAAAGTTCTGATGAAAATTTGGGTTCTACCCGTCTAATAAAAGTTAACAATAACGGCTAGTTTTTCAATTTTAATCCGATTTTAATCTCTACCAATCAGGCTCAATATATATCCCTGTGAAATTGTCGCTCGTGAACATTTTATGGGCTTATTGCTTTGTCATCTTATTTGGCGGTGAAACATGTCGTTCAACTAAAGATATATAAAAGACTTCTTAATAAAGTCAAAAGATTTTCGACTGAATGCTCAACTTTATCGTGTTTGTCCTTTTTTCTTGTAAGAAAAATGAAATGAGTTAAAACGTTTAAGTACAATTGTAATTGTCTATATTGATCGTGTCTGTCTTTTGCATTATAAAAGAAAGATAAAGAAAAACAATTTGAGTACAATTGTAATAGTCTATATTGATTTAATGACAAACAAATTAGTATTATGACAACTTCAAATTTTAGCTTTCGATGAATTGACTTATTTTCCACATGGTCTTGGCTATAAATATTCCAGTTGCAAGTGTATGATTAAGAGGTCCATGATTGACAGATTATAGGATGAATTAGTCTATTTGTACACCTAGTTTTACCACTTGATAGAATATCAAGTGAATAGATTGATAGATTTTTTTAAAAAAAGTAATACTATTTTTGATAGAGATGATTACCATATATACGATATGACATTAAATATTAAAATCAATAAAACGAGTCATGTATTCATATATTCAATTGATTTTATAATCTCGGTGCACATTACTTGTTATATAAACGGATAATCATTTTCAATGAAAATAAATAATAATATTATTTTTTTAAATATTTTAATCATAATAATTGATTTTCAGGTGATAAGAAAGTTCCTTTCAGGGTCCGTTTGATTAGTAGGGTGGAAAATGGGTGGAAAGAAAATGAATTCCACGGAAAATATTGCTTAGAACTTATTTTTCAAGGAATTGTTAAATAAGTGTTTGATTGGTATAATTTTTCACCTGAAAAGTTTTTAAATTTTGTGCTCGTTTGACTTTGTTTTACATGAAAATTATCCATTAAAGTGATAATTTTTTTCACAATTGATTATAAAATTTGTTTTCATTGCCAAAGTAAAAACAAAATATATATATATATTTCCTAGAAAA
>CAIGRO010097796.1:0-12674 GCA_903798355.1 Fraxinus baroniana | reverse complement strand
CTAGGCTCCTAAAGCTTGAAGCTTGTCTTCCACGCCTAGCCGCGCTTTACGCTTTTTAGAACACTGATTTTACTAGAATGGCCAATGATGAGACTATGATTTACCAATTTCAGAAGTCAGGAGAAAAAATTTATAAGTACAATGTCTAACTTAGTAAATTATCCCATTTATATAAAGATCGAGAATCACGACAATTAAAGGTCTAGTCGAGTTTGATCAGAACTACAATTATTGTTGATCAAAGAAAATGATGAGCCCACCTAGCGTTTTGTTAAATGCTCTATCATTCATTCTAGAAGATGAAATGCGAAAAGATTACCACTATGGAAAACATATATTATTTGGATGTAAGTTTTTTAGAATAGATTTTGTGAAAGTGTTTGTTCAGATAATAGTTGGTTAAAAAGTAGAAAAAATTATAGACCTGCGTTCAAAATTATTTTTCGGGATGTAATTGAAATGAATTTTAAAGAATATATACTAATTTAGGTCATAATTTTTTTTTGAAAAAAAAAAAGAAGGAAAAAGGAGGATTGGAGGAGGAAAGTGAGGAGTACCCATATGACTGAAAACTCAGTAGATAAAGTAGTTTGACTTTCTATAAATCATTTACAACCACCACAGCAGTCAGAATTGTCAAAACCAGGATAATAAGGCAAACCAAATTTATGTTTGACCACTTTGTTGAAGGAGATAATTGAAATATTAATTGGCTACCTAACAACAATTTCTACCAAGTTTTTCATTCTATTGATCTAAACCAAGAGATTAGAATAAAATGTCACAATCTAGATGAATAATATCGTAATAAATTTCGCAATATAGTAACATGGATGGGTAATTTCATTTGTGGACAAAGTGAAATCTTAGGTTGGTTTTACGAAACTTTTTTTGATTCAACTAAGTCATTAAACTTTAATTTTGCAGAGCTAATAGCCTGATTTTCATTAGCCACAACATGGGTTACATCCATGTTGGTTGATTCGGTTGTCATTTCTGAAAATGAAAAAAATATTAGTTTCTAATAAGCCAATATTAATTTTTAATAAACCAAATAAAACAACTTATCTATAATAAAGATTTTGTTATAAGTTTGATAGATAAGTTCTTTTATACTGGATACCGTATATGCAAGATTGATACCGTATATGCAACCAATACTGTATATGCAACAGTTACCATATTTGCACGAATTACCGTATATGTAGTGGTTACCGTATATGTAACAGTTACCGTATATGCAGTTGTTACCGTATATACACCAATAACCGTATATGAAAGAGTTACCGTATTTACTATTTACAGATTAAATACCGTATATGTAGAATGGACACCGACTACACACTTGATACTAGATTTACAGTTTAAATTAAATATACAACAAATCCAATGATTTAATAATTACAGTCAGTAATAAAAAGAGAAAAAAATAATTAAATAATAATAAACTTTTAATCCGAGGCCTGTGTTACACACAGTTTCCTTAAAATATATTCGCCCCCTCACCGTACGTGCTTGAGGTATAAATTGAGCGTCTGCTTCGTAGGATATAACGGTAGAACAGTAGAATCTAAGCATCACAGATCTTACTCTGACGAACTGATTTAGTGCCCGAACAATATATCACAAAGACTTAAATAAAAATTGAAAAACGAAGACAAACTCGAATTGTATGAGATGAGTTTTCTGATGAAATTCGTGTACTGAAAAGAGGAAAAACGAGACATATATATATATATATATATATGGCTCTTGAGAGTTTAACGTGTACATTCATTTAATGGTAATTACTATAGGAGTTTCAGAAAATAAAAAGCCGCTTAAATAAAACAAAATTGTTCTGTCTGACATTCGTGTACGCATGTCGCGCCCACACACAAGTTCAAGGTCCGAAATCTATTTCAGTCCATGATTTGCACCCCCTTGCGTGCGCACGTGAAGAGAGCCTCTATACTACACATGGTCGCGCCCGCACACAAGTTCAATGTCCGAAGCCTTTTCGGTCCGTGATTTGCATCCCCCCTGCGCGCACGTGGAGAGAGCCTCTATGCTACACATGATTACACCATTCTAAAGTGTAATCCTTTATAAAGTAGTTTTAGTTTTCATCCACTTCCGACGTGGGACACTCATTATTTTAGTTTTCCCATCAACATAAATTTTTTTAAAGTGTCACACTTTGAGTTTCAATTTTTCATTCACCCAAGCGTCAATTTTGGCAAGTAAATATATGATTTCGATGTACTCACGGATGAGAACATTAATCAATCCTTATTTACCAAAAATACCAAACGGGTCCCACTCAAAAATCATGTTAAAGTTAGCTATATAATCATTTTTTTCCAACACTACAATTATTGTTGATCATGGAAAATGATGAGTCCACCTAGTGTTTTGTTAAATGCCCTATCATTCATTCTTGAAGATAAAATGTGAAAAGAGTACCACTACGGAAAAAAAGTATATTATTTGGATGTAAATTTTTTAGAATAGATTTTGTGAAAGTGTTTTTTCGGATAAGTTGGTTAAAAAGTAGGAAAAATTATAAATATGCATTCAAAATTATTTTTCGGGAGAAAGTAATTGAAATGAATTTTAAAGAATATATACTAATTTAAGTCATATTTTTTTTTTAAAAAAAAAAAAGGGAAAAAAAAAAAGAAAGAAAGAAAGAAAAAGAGGATTGGAGGAGGAAAGTGAGTACCCATATGACTGAAAACTCAGTAGATAAAGTAGTTTGACTTTCTATAAATCATTTACAACCACCACAGCAGTCAGAATTGTCAAAACCAGGATAACCAAATTTATGTTTGACCAGCTTGTTCAAGGAAATAATTAAAATATTAATTGGCTACCTAACAACAATTTCTACCAAGTTTTTCATTTTATTGATCTAAACCAAGAGATTAGAATAAAATATCACAATCTAGATGACTAATGTCGTAATAAATTTTGCAACATAGTAACATGAATTTGTAATTTCATTTGTCGACAAAGTGAAATCTTAGTTGGGTTACTAAACTTTTTCCGATTCAACCGAGTCATTAAACTTTAATTTAGTTTCAATCGACGAGTCATTAACCTTTAATTTAATTTCGAATTTTATCACTACATCACGTCTTTCAAATTGAGAAAAACTTAGTTATCCAGTTGAGACGCAATAGATTTCAGTGGAGCAAATGAAATTTTAATACAACAGTGGAAAGATGGTTTATAAATAAATTATCTATACTAGACGACTTATTTTATTAATAACGAAAGAAAAGTAGTACTAAGAGCGGACAAGGCTTAACCTTAAAAAGAAAAACCTTACCTAATTTAATGAAAATAATTTGGAATATATCATATTGAATGTACTATGAAGTACTATTTTTTTCATTCATAAATATGTGATGATAAAATATTTCAATGCCCAAAGCTAATTATAATAAAATTCTACATGAAAACGATACAAAAGAATAGGCAAGTCATGTTCACTCATTTAAAATACGAGTTATTTATTTGTTATGATTATTGAATATTGAGCCAGTCCAATGTCATTGTTTGTTGTCCATATCAACTCATTACATTGTCTTTCATTTTTAACTTAAACTTGAATCAATGATGAATAATCGCGTGCTAAAAAAATATGTCAAGTTACATGTGTGCAATGATCGGGACAAAAAAAAAATAAAAATAAAAATTGATTGATTATACTCCTTAGCCCCAGATTGGTGTAGATCAAAATCATATTTTTAACAGAATTTGATGATTAGAAGTTGGAGAATTGTATTAAAATATTAAGTCAAATGAAAAATTCAATTAATTCTCCTAACACGCCTCGAGAAATACATTTCGACATTTCCAATTTTGCCTTGGCTTGAAAGAGTAAGTTATTATTATAGAGGTAATTCGGTCATTTAGATGAAAATTGACTTGCTTGAAAACATTTGCTTCGAATGTAGGTTTAGTTGTGTTGGATTGAAACTCATTTGAACATATAAAATTCTTCATTCACCCGTTTGATTGAACAATTTCACCTAGAACTATTGATCGATTTAATGCATCCTACCTAGATATGAAACAAAAAAAAATAAAAAAAATAAAAAATTCCTAGCATGTGTCAATCATTGGATCTATTTATTATAACAATCTAACTTTGTAAAAAATATATCAAAACAAAAATAGAATATTCAAGTTCTCTAGCATTGAATTTCAATCATGTTAGATGGAAGTTCATTCGATATCAACTTGACTTTGAATTTGTCAATTTTGAGAGAAAATTAATTTAGCACTCAAGAATAATTTTAGTTTCGATTTTTCTCGTGAGAGTAATATGAGATTTTTTAGAAAAAATAAAATAAAATTATAGAACAAATTATTTAGAGGAAATTACAATTACACAGGTTTTTAAAATACAATTTTCACAAATTCAAAATTAACTTTAATAATATATAAATCAGGTTTTAATTAATGATTTTTAAATTAATTTTCAAACCCTAATTTTTCATTCACTCCCTTCTCCATCTCTCTCTCTCTCTCTCTCCAGAACCGACATTTTTCTCTTCCCCATCTTTCTATCCCGTAGCCACCACCTCAGCTGGCAACACCACCACTAGCACCACGTCGTCAGCACAACCACCCTCTCTGCGTCGCCAGAGACATGCTATCTCTTTCGCCATTCTCCTTTCTTCCCCTTTCTATCGCAAATCTGTCATTTCCTTTTTTTAAAAAAAAAATTTCGAGTTTGGATGGTTTTGGACAAATAACAGATGAGATCTGTGTTTTGGTTTTGAATGTGGCGAATATGGTGGATTTTTGTGATTTGTGGAGATGGTAGCAGGAGCAGTGCGGTGCTTATGTTGGTAGTTTGTGGTGGTTTTGGTGCTATTGGGGGGTTTGGGTGGTCTAGCTCCGGCGGCGACGATGAGGATGATGATGGTAGGTGGTGACATGTTCAGATCGCTTTGTGGCTGTCGCGGGAGGCGGCGATGATGGTGGTAAAAGGGGTGATGGTGTGGCGGTGATTTAAGTTGTGTACTGACGGCTGAGGTGGTGGTTGTAATGGATTGGGGTCACAGTGGGGAGCGACAGAGGCGGCGGTGGCGGCGATGTTGGTGTAGTGGTGGTGGTGATAATGGTGGCTGCGATGTTTGAAACGGTGATTTTGCGGCTAGGAAGTGATGGCGGCGACGACGGTTTCTGTACTGTTGGTGTTGGCGGTGGTGGTGCGTTTATGTGGTGTTCGTGTCGGTGGCAGAGATGACGGTGTTGTGTTGGTGGTGGTCACAAATGATTTGTTGATTGTGACCAATAAATTAGTTGGTATGTGACTAGTAAAGAATAAGATCGATGATCAAATGTGACTTTAAAATTCTTAATTTGTGACCGATGAACGAACTGTGATTTATAAAAAAAATTAATTGTGACCTTAAAATTTTTGATTTGTGATCGAACTGCATAGACTTGTGACCATTATATATTTATTAATAAAATATATAATAAATTAATTAATTGATAAATAAATATTTATGAAAACCTGATTTTTGAAATGTAAAACCTCTATCCTTAATTTTGAAATGGTGATATTTAAAAACCTGATTTATGTATTGTTTCCAATTATTTAAGCTTGAGGAAAATCAAAATTATCTTGACACTCCGGGATGGGCTGGTTTATCAATATCCTATTGGGCTGAAGCGAAAGCCCACGTTCATGGTCCCCCATTGTGCTATCAACACCATATTGGCAGAATGCATGACTGTTCAATTGAAAAGAAAATAAAGGGAATTAAAAATAATGGAATAAATTATCAAGATTAAAGTTGGAATTTTATTATTGAAATAACAAACCTCTGTGTAAACTCATAGATGACACTGAAGCAATTTTTCGAGCACTATAATAATGCTTTAAGAAGAAAGTTTGAAAAGAAAAATCATGATGATTTTCAGTCTTTTACTACATAGAGAAGCATGGAGAAAAAAAATTAAGGTATGTGATTACATATTTTCTTTCGATTCTAGTTAAAAAATTATAACTTACTCAGACATCTATCAACCAATTCAACAAGATGTTTGCATGTCATTGGGGTTGGCACACAAGCATGTACAACTATTCAGGTAAAAAGAAGTTCAACAGACTCCAATTATTATGTTATTTTATGATAATTATTTTCAACTTATTCTCTTTTGGAGAAAGAAACTACGCCTTATAAGTTTCATGTTATTGAAATGGCAAGATTTCAACATGTACCTTACTTTCAACACTTACCACCTTATACTTTAAGGCCTCCAGTTTTACCAACTTTTGTATTCAAATCCATGGTAAGTAAACCACAATTCAATATTCATGTGTTAGTAGTCCATATATGAAGCACGATTATAGTACTGACTTGTAATTTGAACCAAGTTAAGTAATCCACTCGAATGAACTACTGCATATAAAGTTGCAAATTATAGCCACCAATAAGCACAAGTTAACTAATACACTTGCCACCAAGTTATATCCACCCCAAGCCCACTCCCCTTGGACTCATTCCCATTTCAGGCATGATCTTGCATTATGTACATATTTCATGAGAATAGTTCAGTGGCGACTCGATCATGGGAACTCCAACCCTAAAATCAATCCATGTAGAGGGTTATTATTACTTTGAGTGTGTTACATGTACATAATGATTTACATACACAAGATGTGGTGAGATATGATTGAATTAGAATTTTTTCAATAATAAAAAAAATACTTTCCTACTCTCTTTTTGACACATCATCTGTATGAAAACAATTATGTAACTCCATTATCTATAAGTATGATTATTCTTATTACTTTGCCCCGAAGCCGTAGCTCATGGAACTAAGACATCCATAATTACTTGTTGATTCTAAGTGTTGTAATCGAGTTTGTCACAATCAAAGAATATGTATTGACTTAAGGATACGGATTTCAAAAGAATTCAAAGGAGTAAGGGATTGAACATGACAAAGTGACTGATTTTAAGAAATATATTGTTTTATTAATTGTAAATATTAAACATATTGTAATGTGGCAACTGGCAAATAAGTAAAACGTAATAATTAACAAGATGAATGGTCTGCAAAATGGACGCCTTTTTACACTTCAATATTGAAACAATAATAGAATCTCCCTTGCCTCTTTATCTAATACATTGAACTTTGGAAATATATATTTTACTTTGGAGTACTAGATTTTAACTTATATTTTCAAGTCTAGTACTATACAACTTAACTTACGAAACGCATTTAGAATTGTTTTGCAGACGCTCTTCAGACATAAATCTTTTTTCACAAACAACTCTTCGGATAAACTGTACCAATGTTTGATCCTCTTGCATTTTCACAATGTGCTAGTGTTGGTTTTCTCGAACTATTTATGTATATAAGCATTATGTCTTGCAGTTTAATTCCGGAGCATGGATTGCTCGAACTGCACCGAAATGTGATTGCTTCCTGTGTAGATGATGTTCCCTTAATATGTTTGAATGTCACTTGACTAATTTTAACTCCAGAGTTCTGCAAACAGTAAAAATCATATGACTTTCAAACATCAAAGTCGATTTAGCTAGTTCATGTGCATGTATGCATGGGATAATACTATGTACATGATTTTGAAGCGTCTTGTCTTATTCGATATTGTGTGACAAACGAGTTTACTATGTTATTGTACCTGAAGAGGACAATTGTTGTTTGGACAATACTTTTGATCAATGATTATGGGGTTTCCAACATTCTTCATAATGAGGTTTCTGAAAACAATGTTCCTTGCATAGCCACCACTAGGCCTTGCCCATGACTTCAGCCTCACACCATTTTGTGTCTCTGTGAAAACAGAATTTGTCACAGTCACATTTTGGACTCCACCTTCATTGAAACTGTTACCTAAGCTGCCAATGCTGTGGGAAAAAAAAAAAGTTATCGATATTGAGTTGATCAATCCACTTATTTAATCTTACAAGAGTCTTTAAAGTTAGGGGTGTCAAAATAGACTAGGCTGTCTAGCTAGACACGGTATCAGCCACCCGTTACTGGACTGGGCGATGACCAGCTGGCCCATGAATGACGCCTGCCCGTCTTGGCCTATCCCAACACTGGACGGGTACAGGAGTCGAGACAGGCCTCAGAGAAATGGCCACAAAGCCCAGGCCAGCCTAGGCTGCTTTTCAACTCTGCCGGTAGCCCGGTCTGGAATGGTCCTGTCCATTTGACATCACTACCTAGACTCCTACAATAGTCTTATTTACCTGATGCCATGTCCAGGGCCACATCCAATTTTCTCAACCCACACATTCATGGATCCTTGACCAAGTGATATGCAGTCATCTCCTGTTCTAATTGTACTGTCTGTGATGGTAACACCTATTGAGTACTCAACATGAATGCCATCAGTGTTGGGGCTTACACTGGGAGCATTTATTTTCACATTCTGTATCTTCACATCATTGCTATGATTGATGGAAATGTGCATTATCTGACTGTTGTACGATGTCAAACCATGAATCACTACATTGTTGCACCACTGCAACGATATCGACTGCATTCAATATGCACAAGTTTAGCAATGAATAGCCCATAATTTTTTTTTAAACAATATACAGGAATATAGGTCTCAAACGAACTGTGACTTACCCTTGCTCCCTGAGGGCAACTTTGTCCACGGCTTCGACATGACCAGAAACCGGCACCATTGGCATCGATTGTTCCCCCAATAATCGATAACCTACTGACTTTATGAAACTGAATCCAGTATCCCGAGTTGCCAATGATGTAATAATTATCAGGAGCAACAAGTTTTCCATGTATTGCAAACTGTATCCTGTTTCTGCATGGACCAGTAAATGTGACTGATCTTACCAAGAATGTGCCACGAGGAACGGATAATGTAGCCGGTCTAACCGAGCTGCAAGCTTGCATCCATGCCCTGATAAACGCCGAGGTTGAGTCTGTTCTACCATCCCCTTTGGCTCCAAATCTAACCACACTGTATGCTGATGCTCCAGAAGGAGATAACAGCAAATCTATGAAAGCTAGAAAATATATCCAAGAAGTTGTCTTGAAAAACTTGGACATTTTTATGCTTCTCGTAGTGGAAAGAGTTGGGTGAAAGGAGGGTGGGGGGAGGGGGTTTGAATAATTGATGACTTGAAAAAACAGATGAGAACAGAAATTATATATAGTAAAAGGATTAAGGATTAACTACTTGTACAGGCAAATCCTCCTTGATAGATGTAGTGTTGGCAGCGCCGTATTAGCTGCCAACACTCCATTTTTCGGACAGTGTCCAATGACAGAATGCCACATTCATTTTTTTGATAGTGTATCATGATAGAATGCCATGTCAAGTTGCTGTGTTGACAGCACTGTATTGACTGTCAACATTAAATTTTTTGAACAGTTTCCAATGACAGAATGCCATATGGACTAACAAAGTGATTAAGATGGGAATCCAATTGAAGGACTTAGATCTCAATTTAGTGATTTACGAGATGTACTCGGGCATGTACGGTGGCATTGTGATGAATTCTTGGGATCAGAGTTTATTCTATTTATTGATTAAAGATCCACAAAGTGCGCAGCAGGCCATTAATTCTATTCCCATATTAGCATGTGACTTCTACAAACAATTCCCTAATGTAATTTCTAAAAGTATATTTTTTTAGGCATAGCTCTAGAAATGCTAAAAATTGTACTTTCAGGAAAAAAAATCATTCAAACACGACTGCAAAGTTTACGAATAAAACTCACCATTTAACATCGGTCTATGGAAGGACACGTGCCATACAATATACCTTTCCAAGTCGTCCTATCCAAAAAGAGGGACATCTTCAGAAGCGTGTTTGTATTGTAATTGTTACCATTACATAGAGTGAAACCTGTAAAATTGGTCCTTAGCGATTGTTGACGATAGAAATCTAATCAACAAATACTATTCACATAGCTATGATTTCCATTTCATAAATTTAGTACTTTCGATGTTCAAATTGAAGCAAGGAAGTAGCTATTTGAAAAAAAATATTTGAATTACCTCCCTTTCTTTTCAAATGAGGGGGGTATTTATAGATTTCCACTCAAGCCTTTAGGTAATTGGCTCATTTTGATATAATGACAGATGCCGGCTCCTGATTGACTACCTTATAATTGATTTTTTTAGAATCACGTTTCATTTATTAGACCACGTGAGGTTCGCCTATTTGGAGTGCATTTTTTAGGCCTTCATTCCCTTCGCAAGCTGCTAGGCGGGGCAAAGTCCACGGAGCACATTTCTTGATTCAACAACGATACAAGACTCAAGTAGGGTTGCTTACAAATTTTTGTATTACAATATTCCAATTTATTCGTGTCCCGCGTTTTTCTTGTTCTAGTATATGGAAATGAGAGATGCTTATAGATCATCCTCTCTACAGAATCTAGAAATCTTACTTACCCTACAAGAAAATAGTAACTCATTCTTCCTGTTTAAATTATTGTCAAAACTCAGCTCTTTCGTGCACAAAAACCAGAAAGAATCAGATGCTATGCACAAAATTGCAACAGCTATGATTCTCACCCGATCAACTTTGCACCCAATATAAAAATGCATGTGCACAGATTGCATGCATTTATTACTGAGAAGTTGAATTTTTCAGAAAGAATATTCTTTCTGGCTTAAAGTATTACTTAATTATCCAATTACTTATAAGGAGATGGTCCCGGGGGACACAGGCGCGAGTTTTGCTTTCTTCACATTGAATGAGGTTGAGGATATATATATGAATTAAATAATACTTCAAAATAATTCTTTGATAGGAAATTAATTTCTCGAGAGAGAACAAAACTTCTCCATAGCTTGCTTCTGTTCGATGGTGGCATTTTCTTGTTATCAATTGTACAGACGACGCATCTGCCGTCGCATGGACTTGTTCATGATATTTTATTGAAGTTATTGCTAATGACAAATCGATGGGCGTCTATGTCAATGTTGTGTATGTGTTTTTAGAGGACCTAGAAAACAAGACATCCTGAAAAAGAACAAGAATTGACGAAAAGGGATCGAAGTTGGACGAATTCTGATATTTAGGAAACGAGATGTCGACTTTGGAAGTTGAAGGACCTCAATTACAAATAACGGAGGACTCAGAATGAATCAATAAAGTGATCCAGGGACTGAAACACAGAACCGGAAAAGTCTTTGACCATTGCGAACACAAGGATCGACAGTGATCTCAGCCCACCATTTTACAGATGCAGTGAGCTATCCAAACAAACCATGTGATCAAACCTGTATAAACTGTGCGATCGCAATGGTCAAAGACTACAATATATATAAGTCATGATCTCCTAAGTAGTTGTGGTGCTTGACTTATGCCATCCACCATGTCACGTGATAGGATCAAAATTTAAATCACTAATTGATGTTAATACTTGAATTTTAAATCATTGCATGGGTTCATTATTTTGTTCTTTTTGATCAATTGACATGATTTCATCTTTATTGCACTTATGGTCGATTTTGAAATTAGTTGTGTAAATTAGCTACTTTAGAATATTTACATTAATCATCAAACCATATGAAAAACTCATTTAGAATAAGTTTGAGAGTGATTAAATCCATAAAAATACTATTTGTCTAAGTGCACGGTCCAATAAAGACATTGCACTAGTCCAAGAAGGAAGATGTAGAAGTGTAGTAAGAAGTGGCCTGCATCGATAATCATACCAAAATTAGACTTCGATATTGATCGGTGCTATATACCACCCTATATTGTAGGAAAGAAATTATAAAATTAAGCAGTCCGATGTAGATATCATCAATGTTTGAGCAAAATAGTTACCTACAAGTGAGAAAGCAAATTGTAAAATTAAGAAAGCAAATTGAGAGATGTGAAATTATATTGACATACTTGGGATTTGATATCGTTTGAGAAAAATGTACTTTGGGAGTTGAAGTCATAAATTGACTCAAGTTGCATCCGTGGAATTGAGAATGATGCTCGCGCGCGCGCGCGTGCGTGCGCACACACACACACTCAAAAGTAATATACAATATGTAAAGTTTGTATAATAAACGTTAATTATTGTGTTTCATTAACTTGTTTAAATTTTGAGATTTACACATTCGCTTATATAGTGTCTAGTTGAGTCTTTATTTTACTTTACTTGATGATGTACAAATGTTTAAATTTGAGAGAAATTATACAAGTCGAGCCTTATTGACAATATTTGTGGATCACTAGGAAAGAAATATATGATAGTAGAGAACACTTGTTATGCAAGAGGGTCCGAGTCAGACGTTGAGTTGTCAGATAACACGTTAATGNTATTGACAATATTTGTGGATCACTAGGAAAGAAATATATGATAGTAGAGAACACTTGTTATGCAAGAGGGTCCGAGTCGGATGTTGAGTTGTCAGATAACACGTTAATGACTCTAAAGTATCACGAGTTGGCAGATCGGCGCAATGATGACAAGTTATCGCGTAATTTTGGTAATTGTCTCGTGTTTCGGTAATTTGGCCATAACTTTGACTACAGTTATCAGAATCGCGATTATGACTCCAATCCGAAAAGCTTGTTTCGGCGCGCACGTCGTGGTCCCCGAGCTTTGCTCGGTGTATGCCGTTTTTGAATTCAAATTCTATTATTTTTCCTTCCGAATTGCTATTTTTAGTTAAATTTTGTTATTTTTGGTAATATTTCGATTGC
>CAIGRO010097752.1:0-13295 GCA_903798355.1 Fraxinus baroniana | reverse complement strand
TTTGGATATAATCTTGAATGGCTAAATGGGCTCCTGTTTATTATCTCTCCCTATGATATCACGCTAGAAGCTTCAGAACTCTCAGTAGGCATGTGTGGATCTATTCAACCACTAAACCGGCCATCGATAGATCCAACTACATGATGATCTTCCTGAGATGCTTTAAAATGGTTGCATTTGTCACCAAATTTTAGTTTTAATCATGCATCAACAAAGATANCTCCTGTTTATTATCTCTCCCTATGATATCACGCTAGAAGCTTCAGAACTCTCAGTAGGCATGTGTGGATCTATTCAACCACTAAACCGGCCATCGATAGATCCAACTACATGATGATCTTCCTGAGATGCTTTAAAATGGTTGCATTTGTCACCAAATTTTAGTTTTAATCATGCATCAACAAAGATACAAACAATAAGCAAAATTGGATTTTAAACCCACAAAAGAAAATAGCAATTGAAGAACATGAGTTAGTACCACCCACTCTTCACTATCTAAAAAAGAAGAAGAAAAAAAAAGTAAACAGAAGAATTTTTTTTTTTTTTTTGATGGGACACAGAACAATCTTAATCCTTCATTAAATTGATTTTTTTTTCTCTTCATAGTTCTTCTATTTTTCATTTTTATAATGTTGATCTCAGACCTCTAATTTGCCAAGAAAAAGAAAAGGACATAGGAGCTCTATACATGCGAATTATGAGATTCAAATCAATATTATAGAAATGAAAATTATCTTTAATCACAACTTGTTAACCAGCAATCATGATACAAATATCAGGGGTAAATATCAAATTTAAAAGTGAGAATGAGAAGTCGATGTTAATTACCAAAATCCTGTTTATTATCCATAATCTTTTCCAGCAATGCATTCCTAGCAGCTTCAGCTACCACACGATATCCTGAAAATGTTGTGTATATTAATTATTTCAAAAATTTACAACAATTCCAATCAAAAATACCTTCCATAAAATCTAAGAATGACTGGACATCATATTTATATCACATGAATAAAAATACCAATAGCTAACATAAAATCAACTATCCCTCATGTTGTGCAGAGAAATTTCTCGTCGACTTCAAGAAACTGACTAATTCCATAATTGCAAAAGTAGAAAGATGATTAAAGATATGGATACAAAACAGTCTGAAACAGGACAAGAGCAATGGAACTGTAATTATCATAACAATATTAAACTTGTTCTAGTTCATCTTTCATATTACTGAAGTTTATAGAACCTGAAGTGCCTGCCATCACTACGGAAATAGTACATATGAAATAATGAATAAGAACAGTAAAATCAGAAATAAGATCATTATAAAATACAGAACTTATCTGCAATAATTGTCATCGGACGAATCTTAGTATTTACTAGGTTCTTCGCCTCCCTCAAAAGCTCCCCAGCTAAGACAACAACTAAAGTGGTTCCATCGCCGACTTCATCATCTTGGACTTTTGAGATGCCTAACAATAGGATTAAGGCTTGCCAATGCATTAACTATACAGACTGTACCTACAGTTTTAGCTTATGAGAAAATTTAATTTTGAGAAGAAATTAAGAATCAAATCAACTTACTATTCCCATCGCATATGTTGCACTCGATATATAATTGGCACTGTAAATCAGTTATGATTTCATGTTTAAGAGCTTTTGCATTAGAAAAATAAATAAATGCATGTTAGACGTGGATTGAATTTCGAGTGAAATATATTAGCACAATGGCAAAGCAAATCTGATATTCTTCTCAGGCATCTTAAGAAAGACATCTAATGCGAGGGCAGAATTATAGTATTCTTCTCAGGTATCCTAAGAAGGACAACTAATGCCCTTTCTGTCAAATCATATTTTGCATACATGTCTATAAGTGCATTATTCAAAGTAGCAGTAGGTTTCATAATATTATCGTGGACAACTGGAAATGGTCATGGAATTTCCTTCATGTTGCTCATCAACTTCACTACAGGCTGAAAGAACACTAATTAGGATGAATTCCAGAATTACACATTTTGGAAAACAATTCCAGAGCTTCCTGTAGTAACCATTATGGAGATAATAGGAAATCATGGAATTCCAAGAAACCACACTTTTCACGGGCATTTTATCAAAAAAAAATCTTAGCTATTTCCACTACTCCGTGTTTGGCATATACACTAACCATGGAATGGAAGTTCAGGAAACCACATTTTTATGAATAATCGATTGAGTTTTGCTTCAGCTATCTGCAAATGCTCACAAGATATATGTACATTTAATAACGAATCACTACATAACTACACAAGCACACGCAGAAAATGATTCGAAAAAATAGACTAATTTGAATGATAACTGGCGCTCACCATTTAAGAGCTGTCAAAAAATATCCACTCCGACACCAATGCAAAATCACTCTCGCTTGAAACCCTTTCTTCTTCATTAATCTTTGCTTCCCCTTCTCTCTTCATACACACCAGAATCTCCAAATCCATATGGCCCAATGCCATACCCTCTTCCTTCTCCTTGTCTTCACCAACACCATTCAATCATGCCATCCCATTATACAAAACATCGCCACGACCACTGTACACAGCCTCTCTAGCCTCCTTTCACTACCTACCCAAACCAAAAACAAAACAAATCAACAAGTACCCCCAAATTAGTTTTTCTAGTAGAAAGGTTAAAAATTTTACCTTTACAAACAGCAACCGACATAACTTAGGCAGATTTGGCCGAAAATCAACTCCAAAGCAAGCGTATACAGAAGGAATGCAGTAGTGGCGGAGGCGGATTGTCGAGAGAGAGATTGAAAGAAATTAGGGTTAAGTCAAGTGTGAGAAGAGAGGCGAGAGATCGTCGGAATCGAGTGGTGTACATAGAAGAAATGTGGCGGCGACGGATTGTCAGAGAGAAAAGAGAGATCGAGAGAAGTTATTCGGCGGCGGCGGATTGTCGAGAGAGATCGAGAGAAGTTATTAGGGTTAAGTTGAGTGTGAGAAGAGAAGGAGAGAGAGTAGAAAAGCCCATTTTTGTCACAATAAAAAACGGCTCAAACGGCTCAAACGGCTATACCAACTCGGCTCGGCTCCGCTAGCCAAATGGCTTATGAACAGTGACATCAAAAGTCACTCTTTTTATTATGTAGGATATGAAACACGTAATATTGAAAAATAATAATTTCCAATTAAACTATGCAAAATAAAGACTAGATTTCTGGCGAACATATGAACTAAATCCAATAAAACTTTGAACTAATAATTGGGCAAGGGCCGCGAAAATGCAGTCCCCCCCCAGTACATATTATGACGTAGGCTCGATCACTTAAGTCAACCTTAGACAAGCACCCCTCTAAAGTGCAATGGAAACTGCCAACCTAGGCCATGACATTCTGAATCGCCCATTAATGATACCCATTTGATCTTATTTTATAATAACTCCTAGGGAGGGTATTGGATCAGGTCGCTTGCCTTCTCTTCCCGCATCGACCCGACCCGATATACTCGATTTTGAACTTTTTTTTTTCACAAATTGACCCGACCCGACTCCTATCCTAAACCGACCTAACCCGAATCGAATCGGGTCGGGTCGGGTCCCTTTTTTGCATAAATTATCGATAAGTATGTTCACATTCTTAAGCGCTTATTCACTTAGCCCAACTTGCCCAAAGCCCTATTCTGGACGCCTTCAAACCAATCAAGGGTTTACCGGTGAGGGTCGTATGATGGTAACAACGGAGGAAGCGGTGGCGACGGACGAGGGAACCACACAACCTCTACGCTCAAGAGCTTTACCCATTAAAAAGAGAGCACTCAAGAACAAATCTCTTATTTGCTTTGATTTACTGCGTATACAGGGATCCAAGCTTAATATAGCATAGTTTTAGTAAGAATGTGTTTCTTATTTGCTTTAATTTGTTGCGTATATGATGAGTGTGTTTACGCACGAATTTTATACCAAATTAACTTAATTATTTGCCTAATTTTTATGGTTATAGAACGCTTTTAATGTGTGTGCTAGTGTTGTTTTGAAGATTTGGTAAAGAAGTAAAAAGGGAGGTGTTGAAGCAAGACAAGGTGAAAATAGACAGAAAAATGGCACCCAATCGCCATACAAGGAGCACCCGAGCCTCGAAAAAAGGGAAGAAAATCAGCCGAAAAGGCAAAGCCCAGGCATTACCTATGCAGCACCTGGGCGCTGCCCACGAAAATCAACAGCAGAAAATTCCAGTAAGGCAGTGCCCATACATAAAAGATGCAGCGAGGCATCGCCTAAACAGCGCCCAGGCGCTCCATGGATTCCCCTTCGCAACGCCTAGGCGCTTAGGCTTGTTGTTTGGGCCGCGAGAAGCCCAAAAAAATACTCTAATTTGGTCAAGAACGTGAGGGAAATATAAATAGACAAGAAAATGCACGAATTGGGAGTTCCACACATTGCAAAATAGAGAGAAATAACAGAAGATTGACGAGGCAATTCACGAGAAGGAATTCATCACGGATTCGAGTTCAAATAAAAAATTGAAACAGGAAGAAGATCTTGGTGCAAGAGCTGATTCTATTCCATATTTTTAGTCATTTAAATCTGGTGATGTATTCGAAATGTTTAATTATTTTATCATTTTCATCATGTTTAGCTAAATTCTACATTATGGTAAATAATGTAATCTCTTGAGACCCTTAATTCTTTAATTCAAGACTTCTGTAGTTTATTCTTCCACGTGTTGATTTTATTATGATTTTTATGTTTTGAATTATCTGGCCAATAATTTGATGATCAATTGAGTTTCTTACGAATCGAGATGTAAGTTTGAGCCTTAGAACATATAATAAAATCTGGTAACGAAATATAATGTGTACAGATAGCTATACAAAGTATTGTGGTCGTTATAAGAATTCCTAGAACTAAAATTCGTTTAATTAAGGGTACTTCGCATAGAGATATGGAATTGAATTAGTTGAATAAGCTCAATGAGAATTCAAGGGGGTAAATTGAATACCATAGCAGAACTCGACCGAACACTACATTATGTCAGAATCTTGAATTAGGAATTAAGGTGATCATTAGATGAATTTGTTTTGCCCTAATATTTCTTACATAGGTTAATCTTTGATAAATCATTGTTTGATATTTTATCATAATTTTCATTAGTTTTAGGTATTTAGTTCATTATAGAAAATCAATAGTCACAACTATCACAATTCTTTATTTGTTTACTTACATCAAATAGGAGTAGGAAAAGTAGATTAAGATTAAAATATAGTTCTCGTGGGAACGATAATCCGGACTCATCGGCTACCATATTACTTGTTATGATATCGTACACTTGCAATATAAAAAAGCAATAGTATACAAGGATTTTGTAACTGGTTTTCACAAGAGAAAGAAGAAGAAGAGAAAAGAGGCGTTGTAGAAACAAGAATTAGCCCTACGCAGAAAACGCATTGAGGGTCGATTTCGGGCCAAACCCGACCCGACCCGACCCACAATTATTTTGAATTTATTTTACCCTACCCGACCTAGATTTATTTCTAAACCGACCTACCCGTTTCGAGTCGGGTCTGGTCGGATTTCAGGCTGTGGTTTTCAAGACTAGTCCTAATAACTCCTCAATCAATCCTTATTCTTTTTTTGTTGACGTGGGAACCCGCATTCGCTACCCATGAGTGTGTACTGGGTAAACCTAGATTCATGTGTAGTATCTCGCAAACCACATAGAAGCGATAAACTGCACTAAGCAAATCCGGTGCAACGGGCTCGAAGTGTTGGCAAGGGATTCGAATTCGTGATTTTCGGTCTCCACGTTCACCTGCTCCACCAACTCGGTTACCCCGAAGGAAATCCATCCTTATTCTTCCTCTGATGTGGGATTGTGACAAGATAATTCCCAAATCACAAGTCCCAACATATTGCTCACAAAGTTTAATTACATGTAATATGTAAGTCAATCATGCTAAATGCATATCTTTGTTAACACTAGTCAGTTGAACGTGCATTGCATGTTATTCTGAAATATTTTATAAATATTGTAAAAGTAATATTTGATATCAACCTGTAGGAATAATTTGATAAGTATTAAACTCTCTAAAGAAAATAAAATTTAGAATAAAAATTTAAGAGAAAATTGTACTCTCAAAACCCAAATTCTATGATTCAAATTTTTCGTGACGATGAAAAAATACAAATGAACAACATTTTTATACTACATTTGGTACATAAGAATTAATCTAATACATGAATTTAAACACCCATTAAAATTTTTAGATACATGAATATGAATAAATTCATCTATAATAATCTATATTCATGTAGAATTCATCAAGTCAGGATTCATTGAGTTTAAATTAATTTGAATGTTAATTAATTGAGAATTAATGACACGGAATTCATACATGATAATGATTTTGTAGTATCTATTACATATTGAAAAACGAAAAGTAATGTATTATTGAAATAATTAAATTGTAATAGGGTTAAAATCGTTTTAAAAAAAATGATTTTCATATTTAATATATTATAGATTAAATTTGATATGGTTGTGAGATAATATATTTTTACATATTGATTTTAATAAAACGTTAAACAATTAATGACATAATATTATGATAACACATGGAGTATCAAACTTAATATACTCTAAGTATGTATAATTAGTTTAATCTTATGTAAGTTCTGAATTGATTTAAAATAAGTCATCCATTTTGATTTATGATCAGAGTTACATTTAAAATAAGTAATTTTTTCTAAATTAAATATAAAATTATAATTTATTCAAATATGTTCATATAGAAAAAGTAGCTTATGTTAAATTTTAACAGTAAATTATTACTTATTTAGAGTTAATATTTTATTTATAAGTAAATTACATATAAGAACGATATTAATTAGTCATTACAAGTCACTCTCTATATAATACCCTAATAAAGTTGTGATCATCCGAAAGACTTTATTAATTATAAGCAAAGAGTTCTGCAATTTGACTGCTGCAATTCCAATTTTTTTTCTTTTTTTTTTTCTTTTTCCAGTAAATGTTGATGGAATGAATCATCAACTTTTTGCAGATCTCATTTCTCTTAATTAATGCACAATTAGTCTTTAAATGGGGGTATATCAATACTCAAGTTTTTACATAGTACGATCAGCGGTCATGCTAAGAAATTTGAAAGGAAATGAAAATAGTCGGAATCTGGGTAAGTTTTAGACCCTATTTGATGTCTATTATTGAGAAAATGATATTTTGAATCGTGACTTTTTGGATAATGTGTATTTAAAAAGTATGAAAAAAACCTAGATTTACGTGAAAAATATTTTATTATGTAAATTTATGATTGAAAATGAATATAAAAATTAAAGAGTTTTAAAAAGAGACAGAGAAACAAATAGAGAGTTATAGCTGAAAAGGAAAATCCCAATAGGAACACCGAGGTTTTGTATCTCGAGCCAAACTCGATATTTTTCGGTCCTCTCACCAGACACGGCTATGGGGGACCTTGCATTTTTCTGTATTCTTGGCTCAATTAGACAGAAAACTACAATCGAGCCATTTACCCATTAAGAAATTTGACCTAACTCAACTCACTTTAAATTTCTATTAGATATGAAAGGTAAACGATCGAAATTTTGGAGATCAAATTTTCTCCACGCGTACATCATTATCTCATAGTTTTTGTTTAAGCCCTATTTCTTAAAATAGTTTTCGTAAGAAGTAATTTTTTTGATGAATGTCTGACTAAAAAGTAAGAAATTCTGAGTTTACGTCCAAAATTATTTTGTTAGAAGAACGTGTGATTGAAAATAAGTTTTAAAAAAAATAAGGCTCAAATGTGGGTATTGTATATTTTGTCACCATTTTTTTTTTTTTGGCCGAATATATTTTCACCATTTAAGATGTTGCTAATTACTAAACAAAATAAGGCTCTGTTTGGTACAGATTAAAATCAGATTTTAATCAAAATTAAAGTCAAACAATCAATATTAACCACATCTTTTATAGGTTCCACAACTTTTCAACCACACATTCCAAAAATTTCTATCATAATCTACAAAAAATCTAATTTTAATTCCACCAAACACATTTTAAATATTTCTAAGCAACAATAAAGAGAGACGTATTAATTTAAAATTCTTGATTTTCATTTTCAAACTTGAATTTGGAAATGGAATTATCAGAACGTGGGATGTTCAAAATCTTGCTCAATCTCATCCACTACACCACATCCCGATCAACCCGAACAACTGCCGTAATTTTTTCAACACAAAACCACTTAACAAACAATTAAGTTAGAAAAAAAAAAGCCAAAAAATCCCCACGCCATGAGAAGATGGAGCCGAAAAAAAGTGAAAAAATCGCAGCATTATTTGAACAGTTGAAGAATCTGGAAAAAGATTGGGAAACTATTAATAAACAATCAAAATTAAGTCGTAGATGTTCGATGGGTTCATCAGACTCCATTTTTACTTCTTTTTTAGTAATGGAAAAGTCTCCAAGAGGCCTAATGTCTGCTCTACAATACAGAAGGTCTCCTTCAGATGGAATAATTTATAAGCTGAAAAAAAGTGATTATGCAGTAGAAGAAATAATTACAGACAGAAGGGCTGCAATAAAAAGTGGCAAACTTAAAGGAAGGCAGCTTTTGGGAGCTTTTGAAGGAGCGGCTGATATGGAATTAGAACAGAAAAAAGATGAAGAAATTACAGGCAGTGAGTGTTTGGTTTCTGTTTGTAAAGTGGATGAAAATTCAGTCCAGAAAAATGCGAAAAATCATCGACAGAAATTATCTGTCGGTTCTTGTTCGGGATCTGATTCTTTGTCCGAGGTTAATCAAACGTTGGACGAAGCAAAAATGGAGGAAGAATTGAAGGTTGAAAGAGTTAGTAGAAATTTGAGAGGAAATGGAGGAAGATTCATGCACGCAATGGCTTGGTTTGCTTTTGTGTCGATGCTGTTCACTCTTGTCCTCATTTCAATGACTTGTGATGGAAAAAATGTGCATGAAGAAGACATGGTAACATACCTAGTACCAACATAAAAACTCTCTTAAAACAATGTATTCTTCTTTCTTTATTATTCTTATTTAATACAATCAAATGTTCCTTAAGGGTTTACCTCAATCTGTTTCGTACATGTGTTTCTTTATTTCAAGAATAACATGAACTTTTTGTTATATTTGAATTGTTATAAATTTCATTACATTCAATTCTAAATCCCTCATTTCACAAATTTTCGTAAGTTTGGATCATGTTTATAAATTGTTTACAAACAATTGGTTCTTGGTTTCAAAATGCATTTTTCTCTTTCTTGTTTTCAACCATACGTTCTTTAATAAGATAATATAAAACGTAAATCCAAAACTTTTTGTTAACCACGCATTCTTCATCAAAATGTTATTCTTAAATGTATTTTGAACAAAAATTGGGGTTCAAACAGACTCTTAATCAAATTTTATCAATACATTTTGAGGGACTCGTAAATACTACACACTTATCCACCATTTATTTATATTTATTGAGATTAAGGAAAGGGGTCGGGCAGGCTTAAATAACATTATTTAAGCAAGCAAGATCAAGACTTAATTTGCTAATCTTTTTCCAGGATGATGATTAATTTAAATTGTTTATAAACAGTTTTCAAGCATTTATTTCGATCTTGCTTGAGCATGTTTTGATGAATTCAATTAAAATCTGATATCTAAATTCTATTTCTTGTGCTTTTGCACTTGGATTTGGATGCTTAATTCTGAAACCACTAAAAATACAAAGACTTGAAGAATATAGCAACTTTGAGGGTCTCAATAAAGACTTCATTTCATATATATAAAGGTCCTTTAGGAAAGAAAGATGATTATATAAAAAAGTATCATATATCACCACTTATAATGTGAATCATTCAGTTAAAAACCATATTATTTGAGCCAAAGTGTTTTGAAGATTTTGTAGTGATTTAACCATTCACTAAAGTTGGAAATGTGCTCGCTTCTTAATTTAGTTTTGAGAAATCACATATATTTTGAGGAGACACGCAACCAAAATCGTGATTATATTTTAGCAAAATATAGATATATAAACATTTGGTGGATTGATGGTATGACATTCTATATTAACTTATAATTAACTCGTCAAAATGTTCATTTTGAAACTTGAACACATTATTTTGGAAAAATGTATTCTGGAATAGTAGATTGATGGAGAATGCGTTATTGAAAAATAAGGAAAAGTTATTGACGTGATAAAAAATATTATTTTATTAAAGAATGTTTGTTTAAAAATGAGTAGAAGAATGAGAACGAAGATTTTAATGTGTAGCAAATAGAGACTGTGTGGCTAATACTCGAGGCAAAAAAGAGGCATTTCCTAAGGATCCCGAAATCACCAACCACCTGGACCTAATTCATTATAAGGCCACCACCTTTCGGTAGAAAATAATGTCTGAGGTTAACATGTCAACATTCAAATTTGATTTGGTTCCTAATCTTGGTCTGAGATCATCATGTTCATGTCAACCGTCCAACAAAAAAAGTGAAGTGGTTGTATCTTAAAAATGTTATGGGCATGGTGAATAAATGTGATCACTTTTTATGAACTTGTTGATAATGATTCTGATCTAGTTTGTGACCTGTTAGTAGTGAGATCTTTACGGATAGAAACCAAATCTGTTATGACTAAAGATATCCAAGCAATTTGAATGGCGTTCATTCAACCATTTGGTATTACATGTCCCCATGTTGTGAAGCCATTATCATCACTTTTGAGTACATTTTTCCTTTACACATTTCATAATAAGTCCCTGTTTGGTGGGGATTAAAATCAGTTCTTTAGTAGATTTTGATAAAAGTTAATGAAATATGTGGTTAAAAAGTTGTGAAACCTCTTAAATATGTGGTTAAAATTAGTTATTGACTTTGACTTAAATTAAAACTCAGATTTTATCGGTGTCGAACAGGGGCTAAATTTTTTTTCGAAAATTAAGTGATGATAAAAAGAAAAAAAGAAAAAAAAGTAATGGGACCTACATTATATAGATACCCACTTATAATGTGAAGACAGGCGCCCCTCCAATAGGAGGGGGACACGCGCCCCCTGTCACATGGCCCGATCACCAACCCGAGCCAAGTAGTTTTATCGTAATGGGAATAACTCAGTGAAGGATCATGTTATTTGTGCCAAGTGTTTGAAGATTTTGCAGTGATGTAACAATTCATTCTAAGGTTACAAATGTTCTTACTTTTTAATTAGTTTTACGAAATTGTAATTATATTGACGTGACTACTAAGTTATTATCATTTGAGGAGTACATTTACTTTGAAATTAGTTCTATGAAATTGTAATTAGAAGGAACGCTATAATTTGAGCTTGAAATCCACACGTTCTTGACTTCGAAACACCTCTCTCACCTAAAACACCATGATAAACTATATTAAATAATAATTGACTAAAAATACTCAAACTACTTATCTACTCACGACGAGCTATTATAAAGAAGACTAAATAAGTGTATAAAATATATCGATCAACAAGCTGTGGCTAGTTTATAAGACATAAAAGAAGCATTTTTTATGATCGTTAAACTGCATGTCACACTAACATAATTCATAGCGAGTCTATCAATTTCGTGGTAAAATGCCTACATTTAAAAATAACTAAGATGTCAAGATCAAAATTCAAGTTGATTTCAAATCCCGAATCATGACCCTGTTTAGGCTCCATTTCAATGAGAATTTGATGAAAAATGCATATTGGAATTGTGATTTTTTGAAAAATGTGTGGTTAAAAAAATTGAGTTTACGTGTAATATTATTTTATGGGAAACATGTATAGTTAAAAACGAATTTTGAAAAAATGGAGCCCAAACATAAGCTATATATCATTGTGGTCACACTAGCAATCCGGCATGAAGCAAAGTAGTGGTAGCTCGAGCATGAATTCGTTAAATATTTTTGTCACGTCTCAACGTTTATTTTATCACGTGGGAACACTTTGAAGAAGAGAAATGAAATGGTGGCATCTTGAGAAAACAATTGACAAAAAACACCAAATTATGGAAACCATTGGACTGTGACTTTTTGAAGCACCCTTTGGACAAATCACATGGTTAGAAACTTAGAGAAGAAGATGTACATTTGGTGTTGGACGAATGTGTGTTTCAACATGAAAACTGAAATACGATTGCATAGAAAGAGCATTTGTCACGATGGGTTAGTCAATTTCCTAGAATTCATACATAAACCTAGTTATATATATATGACGTAGGAACCTTTAGTCGGTACCCGTGAGTGCGCACTGGATAAATCCTGCTCCATGTGCAGTAGCTCGCAAATCACAAATGAGAGATAAACTGCACTAGGCAAACTCGCTGCGACGAACTCGACAAAGGAAGTATTGGTAGGAGATTCGAACTCATAACTTTCGGTCTCCGCGTTCACCTGTTCCACCAACTCGACCACCCCCGAAGGGGTACCTCGTAAATATATTTTTCTTATGAAAATTTATGGAAATAATTATTAAAATAAATAAATAATTTAAGAGTAAAAATTTCTAAATCTCTTTATTTATTTAGAAAGGTTCACCACGATTTATCTTTTTAATTGAATGGTGTAATTATTTATGCCACACTACATAAAAAATGCTCACTCTCTAAAAATAATTTGCCCTTAATTATTGCAAGTCAGACTACGAGAAATATTGATCACTTGAGGCAGTTGATAAGAAAAATCCTGCCCAGTGGGATAGGTAGATGGGACATTGGACCTTGTTACCTAGGAAATAATTAGATTCCAAATCCTCCAATGTTAAAGCTTGATTTAATTATGGTTTGTCCTTAATTCTTTGTCCTAATTGGTTTTTTTCTTAAAAGTGTATCCACCCATCATTTCTTTGAACAACATCACTTATCATACATGAATTATAGCCCAATTATGTCTTTTCCATAAGAATCTTTGAACATACTTGTTTAGTATTGTTTAGTATCACGAGTTAAGTTGAGACTCTATTTTAAATTTTCTTTATTTTTATGATATTGTGTTGAATCGTTTCAATTTTTTTTAGTTTATGTTTGGTCCCCGCTATTTTTTTGGCCAAGAAATGATTTTCTCTACTAATGACATGATGTCGTTTGATTCTTATAGTATATCGTGACAGGCATATTGTGACATCAAAATTAGCCATCAATTTGCAGTTTTTTGTCATAAAGTCGAATTCAACCTTGTTCGAATTTCAATTATGGGAAAAACTCTTAACACAATCATGCTTCATAGGTCTTGTGAATTTATTGGGAGAGACAATTCATTTATTAGACCAAATTTGATGCAATCGTTGGAGATGCTCACGTGCTT
>CAIGRO010097722.1:0-11761 GCA_903798355.1 Fraxinus baroniana | reverse complement strand
TTCTGGGCAAACTGGCCTTGCGCAAAAAACAGTTTATATGCTTCTCGGATTTCAATCAGTTTTTTAAATAATGGGGAGTGGTCTTTCACCGGTTGAATCTCCCAAATACTAGCTCCTCTCAAGTAGTATTGGTGCACCCATTGGACCCAAAGGGTATCCTTTTTAGAATGAATATTCCACAGCACTTTAGCAAGTAAGGCAGAATTCCAACTCTTTAAATCTCTAAACCCCAAACCTCCTTCTTCTTTCGACATGCAGATATCCCTCCACGCAACCAAAGGTTTTTTGTTACTCCAAAGAAAGTTCCGACACAAACTTATAATTCTCGAAATGATTGTAGCTGGAATTGGTAACAATGATAGCCAAAAACATTCAACTCCCTGAAGCACCGAATTAATCAATTCCGTTCTCCCCGCATAAGATAAGGAGTTGCAAGTCCAGGAACTAATGTAGGCTGTGATTTTATCCAAAAAAGGGGCGTAGGAGCTGACCTTAAGCTTTTCCGAGGCCAGTGGGATGCCCAAGTATCTAAAAGGCATTGTGCCTTTAGGAATGTTTGTCAGTTCTTGGATCACTTCGAGTTCATATCCATGAATACCGGCTGTAAAAAGGCTGGATTTCAGATTGTTCATACTCAGTCCTGACACTTCCCCAAATGTATTCATGCATTCCATCAAAATTTTCACCGAGGTAAAATCTCCCCTTGCAAAGAGCATAAGATCATCCGCAAAAGCAAGATGTGAGATCTTTAGTGGCCCACACTTGGGATGAAAATTAAACTCACTTTCATATGTGGCCTCTTTGAGCAATCTCGAAAGATACTCAATACATAACACAAACAAGAAAGGGGAAAGCGGGTCTCCTTGCCTAAGGCCCTTTTTTCCTTTGAAGAAACCATGTATGTTCCCATTAAGTGACACGGAGTATGATGTAGTAGTGACACATTCTAATACCCATCCAATGAATTTGGGAGGAAAGCATAAGCCCTCAAGGACTTGTTTAAGAAATTCCCAATTAACCGAGCCATACGCCTTGCGAAGGTCCACCTTAAGTAAACATACATCTAGGAGCTACCCTTTTCCGGTTGTACTGTCTCATAAGTTCTTGGGCAAGATGTATATTTTCCATCATGCTTCTTCCTTCAACAAACGCAGATTGTGCTTGGTTTACAATGCTACCCAAAATAGGTTTTAGTCTCGATGCAAGGATTTTTGAAATCACCTTGTAAACAACGTTGCAACATGAGATGGGCCTATAATCCTCTACACTTGTAGTATGGTTTGATTTTGGGACCAGAGCAATAACTGTATGATTCAGTTGCTTGAGGAGGAAGCCCGAGCAAAAGAATTCCCTGATGGTCTCAATAAAATCTGTTTCAATAATCCCCCAAGCATTTTTGAAAAAACATGAAGAATATCCATCCGGCCCCGGTGACTTGTCTTCGCCAATTTCAAAAAGGGCCTCTTTAATCTCCCGGTTGGATATGTCCCGAATCAATTCATTACCTTCTTGAATTGTCACCAAAGGTCCAGTTTGCAACAGATTCTGATCAATATTTTCAACTGGGCTGTTTGTGCCAAGTAAACTTTTGTAATAGTTGACAAACTGGCTCGAGACTTCCTCTTGTGAAACAGTAAAGTTGCCATCCTCCTTTAAGACTTTTGCAATAAAGTTCTTTCTAGAGTTTCTTTTAACCAATGCATGAAAGAATTTAGTACATCTATCGCTCTCCTTAATAAAATTGCATTTGGCTTGTTGGTAGTAAAAACTACGCTCCGCTTCACAAAGCCTAAACACTTTTTTCCTTAAATCGGTCACCGAAATTTGATAGTGTTGATTATTGGGCTGATCATGCAATATTTTTTGACATTCCTCCAACTCCGATTTTGCAACACTTGTCCTAGTAGAAATATGCTCAAAATGCTTTACATTGAGCTCCTTCAGGTGTGCTTTCAAATTCTGTAGTTTCTTGCAAAAGATGTATTGCTTTGTGCCAAAGGAATTGGAAATCCAACCTCTTTCAACAACCTCCTGGAATTTTTCATGTTTAACCCACATATTGAAGAACTTGAAAGGTCTTCTATTTCTTTCCTGTCTTTCCAAGACTGAGACTATGCACGGGGAATGGTCAGATAAATGACCCGAGGGCAAAAATTCTGCGTGAACAAGGGCCCCATTTTGCATCCATGCTTCGTTAACCATGGCTCTATCAAGTTTACTCCACATAGAATTGTTAGTCCAAGTGTAGAAGCAACCCGTAGATATAAGGTCCGAGAAACCCATTTGAAAGCACATATTAGCAAAGTCTCTAATTTCATATGGTGTTACCTCCGCCCCATTACATTTTTCATCAAACTTCAACACATTATTGAAATCCCCAAGCACCAACCAAGGTAAAGTAACGTTCATACTCATGAAATTGTTCCAAAGTGGCCTCCTTGTGACAATAGTGTGATAAGCATAAACAAAGGTTACATGGAAGGTATATGAGGTTAGAGTGATATTTAAAAAGAGAAAAAGTTTGTGTTCTCTCCATTTTTTTAGGATTTATAAAGATATCCATTAGCACTTGAATTTATAGTTTCTAAGAGTTCTGCAAACCAGTTGGCCTTCCCTCCATTGAAGAATTTGAGGAAATTGTATGGTGAAATTGTAAGTCTTCTCTTTTGTTCGACGATGCAAATCTATGAAACGAGGATATCGTGTCGTTTCCTAGAATTTGCCGTTGTCTTTCTTCATCATTGCTACAAATATGTCATAGTTATCCGATCATCCTACATATAATTGAACAAAATTACTCAATTTATTTATATTTATAACTCTAAATGAAAGAAAGTACAAATTTATCACAATAGGGTGGCTCATTTGCCCTTCTGAAATGGTCATAATAAAGTAGATTGAATAGCACTTGAAAATATTGAAACGGTCATAATAAAGTAGATTGAATAGCACTTGAAAATATTGAAACGGTATTATACCAGAATCAAAAGAATGAATCAAATAGTGGTCCTCTCATTCTAAAAGACAAATTCATTGTCAAGAAGATTAAAGATACTTGTATATTTCAACATGTACCTTTAAAATCACATTTTTCATAAACATCGACACCTCTTGGTGGCAAAGAGATTTTGGTCCAAGGAAAATCAAAAACATTCCCAAACATATTTGGCGAAGACAACTCTTACATGGCATGCATCTATCCCTTGAAATTCAAATCAAGGGACATGTGCATCGGTCAACTTATCTATACAAAATCATCTGTACATGTAGAATGATTGTTTTCATAAAATTCTTGTCAAATTTGATTAGGGTTCTTGAGGATCTGTACCTAAAATGGAATCCAATCAAATTTGGAGATTGCATTTTTCTGAATTTCTTGATGAGTGATTTTTTTAGGCAAGTTTGTAATTTTCGTGATTATGGGTTATTTATGTTTAGCCTTAATTTCTTGAACAACCAAATGGTTTTTTTTTTTTTTCCTTTTTAAAGAAGCAGAAGGGCATTCACTAGAATTAACTAATATATCGAAGTATCTAACCCTAAACAAAAGACCACTTCATAGTAGCGAAAGAACTCCATGTAAATGCTGAACATTCTTAATAGAGCGATTAGCATTATAACACACTGAATTATAATTAATAAGTGTTTTTTTTTTTTTTTTAATAATAGCAGTCACATTAATTTCCATGATTTAACATATTATCTACTTTAGGACAGCATAGATGATAATCAATACACAAACACACCAAGTGGAAGCAGTTATATTGCAGAAACTTCTGAGCTCGAAAGATAAATTACACATCATATAAGTAGCAAGCAGGGAAACTGTTTCGATGAGCATACAACAAATTATCTAATCCACCTTGAAGGATTCTGACGACCAAACACGAGTATGTTGCATTTTAACCATATGCAGCACCGTTTAGGCATTAGGACCAGTACTTGCTTTGTGCATTGCCTGCCTGAGTTCACTCAAGAAGTCGCTCTGCAAACCAGTAGAAGGCCCGCCTGCTTGTTGCATTAGCTGCAGGGAAGATGTCAAAAACCAAATCACATGTGAGGTGTTATTTTCATTTCTTTTCCCCTTCGTTTTTGAAGCAGAGATGGGGTGGGGCGAGAAGTGGGTGGGGAAGGACTCAAGTGAAGGGATAAGACATCAGCATACCAAATGTGGAAGGACAGCTTGGCCCCAGGCAGGTGAACTTTTTCTTGAATACAAGACAGGCCTTTCTGGTAAACATAACGAGAAAACATTAGAAACCGAAAAAATTTCCAAGCAAAAAATTAGAAATAGCTCTTTTAACTCACGGCCAGAAAGTCTAAAATTATATGTTACACTTAACCATTGACTCTTTAGTATCTGAATATCAGTATCGGGGTTTAAAAATTATAACCAGGTTTGGATGTTAAACAAGAATATAAACAAACTTGGAGAACTTGTTGCAAACATAGTGCATGTCAAAAATTTCACAAGAATGGATTAAGGTCAATAGGTCAATAACAGATTAGCAACCAAAGAACTTCTTGAGGGAAATAAAGAAGAAAGATTGATGAAATGGATAATATTAAACTGGCAACATTTTCTTTATAATTCAATAAAACAGTTGCTTTCAAGTAAAAGATTTACTTCAGTACATACAACTTGTTTCAAATTTTGATGAGTTTATACTGTAACTTCCAAAGTTTTGCAGTTCGATTTTATTATAATTAACTCATCCAAGTGTTCCATGGAAATGCAATTTTTTAATCTAAAAGTTACGCAGGAGAACTCATATTTTTTCCAAAATTAAGCTTACCCTTAGGTTGCAATAGGCGCACCGGATAAGATTGCACAAGGAATTTAGTAAAGAATCAGGAAAGTTCCCAATGTGATTGTTCCCGAGAGAACTGAATTGGCTTGAATGAATTTTTCCTGTTCAATATATTGGAACCCACAACCAGCTTGAACAACATAGAAATGCTCAAGTATACTATATTGTATGACAAAGGTGGAATGTCCAAATCTAGAATGTCCACCCCTAGCATAGTTTCAAGTGACAAGAAATTGTATTACAAAAGACGACACCTTCAAACAAGATAGATACAGTTTCCCTGCATATACAGTCATGTCCAATGATATCCATGACAGAAGGAAACCTTTCTAAAAAATCTGATGGGGATCCTTAACAATATAACTTTGAAGATTTGCCAAGTCGGGTACTTATTTTAGGAAAAACAATTAGGGTTTATTTGTAAATATTCTCCAGTATTTGTTTCATTTTTAGTAGTTTCATGCTTAAATTAGACTAGTTGAAACCCTACATAAAGATGTTTATGCATTGTATTACTTTGAATATCGAGTACAAGCATAATTCCTCTCCCTCTCTCTCTACTTCTCTCTCTCTCTCCTTCTCTCCTTAATTCTTCTCAACCCTTAGAAATTTCTGATTGTTGGTTGTTTGTTTACAAGCATTAGTCGTCACAATTTATAGAATTATGATTAAACTAAAAGCGAAAAGAAAAGGCAGCCAACAATTGAACTAGTTTAGCAGTTAGATCTTCAGCACTGCTTTTACTCACCAGCTGAATCTTCTGGCAAATTATTGAGTGCTGTCATGGCAGCTGTCCAACCTGCATTGGTAAATAGATAAGCAATCTATTTTAAACGAAGTGATTAATTAGACATCCAGGTATATTGCCTCCTAAATATATTCCAAAAGCGAGAAAGCAAGTATCAGCAGTGCACGTGTTTAATACTCCTAGTCATCAATATCAACTAGAAGTTTTTCTCTGAACAGAAAATGAACAGTGACTCTGGAATGCAAGAATTCTCGAAAATGTTTTACTATATGTCAAGGAAAAACAGACAAACATGTTGTCCTAAAGTAATCACTGCAGCAATTTCAGCGATTCAAAAGAGCTAATAATCTACATAATGTCAAAATCTAATTTTCCTATTAGACTCACGGAGATGGGGATGAAAAATAGCTTCAATAAGCAGCACAACCAAGGTTAACTAGTCCATTAACAAAAACATTTAATTAGGTGTAGCTCTTGCATATATTTCAATGACAGCTCATAATTAAGAAATGACAATGCATCGCGAGGGCAAATGACTAAAGTTACAATGTAATCCAGGAAGCGAGAAAGAAAAACATACGGTCATTCAAGAGCCGAAGAGCTTCACTGTCGCAACACCCATGTAAAGGTATTAACTTAGAACGAGGATTCTCATTTGTTCGATTGATGCCACCAGCATCCCCATGATCTGCCATGGGAATACTTCTGAAGGTGCCACCTGTGTTCTCTCCATCATTAGAGTAACTGTTTGCCCGTTCTATTCTATCTGCAAAATTAACTTATCAGAAAAAACAACAAAAATAGTAAATATAGTAGGTACGAACTTGTTGCAACAGTTGATCAAATGCTTTATATTGGAAGGCACCAGATAATCCTGTTTCTCACATAACGCGTGCCATACACAAAACATCCACTCATCATTTATGTGACAGAAACGAAACTAAATATTTTATTATTTTAATACTGTACTTCACTTCCATCTTTTAAACTCATGAGGTGATTCCCATGTCAGATTGAGATAACCTCATATCCTTTTCCATCAGTTTATGTTATTGCATTGCATTGCATTGCATCTGCATCTCTGCTTCTCTCAATAGCAGTCAAATTTTTTAGATGTGATGATTACTGAATTATTTTATATTCCTTTCAAATGGTCTGTCCAACATGTTAAGTTACTAGCCACAATTTTTATTATCTTCCACATTAAACTGCTTTAAATTATGATCATTTAAGTCATCCTTTTCTTTTCCCTTGTACATTTGGTTTAAAGGTTTTTCCTAATTCTACTTGGCTGTCTCAAAAGAGAATAATCGTTGACTCAAATAAATTCCCTTTGAAAGGAAAATTCCTAGACAAGACCATCCTAAACAATCCTCTTGCCACATAAAACAAAAGGATCAAACTTTTTACTTTGAATTAGTTCACTACGCAAGAGTTGAGAATAAATCACTGTAAATGGCAGAGAAGGAGATGATGAGAAGTAATCTCTTAAACTGGCTCTAGGTCTCTCAACAAGATTTTAAAAACTTTATAGGGCTATTAATTTATACTATCTAATAACAGTTTTATGAAGTAAAAAAGGAGGTCTCAGAATTCAGAAAACATTTATCGGGATGTTAGTTTAAACTAACCATTGTGGTAAAAGTTGTATGAGAGAAAATAAGGTACCTCTTAGAAGACAGAGCACATAGCAGCATCAGTTTGACATGACGATGCATCAAAAATTACTAGCTAACAATTAAAAAGTATCTCTCAGGTCAAAATTGGGGGCTAAAATATTAATTAACAAATAGTCAAAATGCTTTGAGTCAGTGCTTATAATTCTACTCTTCAACTTCCCAATCATTTACTAGCAACAAATCATTTATAGACACAATCAAGGGAATCTTGGGAAAGGAGACATGCTCGGACCTGCGTGTAAGGAAACTGGGATCAAATGGTGCATATACCAAGTTCCAGAGGTAATAAGAGAATGGCAAGTGACATTCAATCAGACTTGTCAGCATACCACAGGAAAGTTTGGGAGCCTTGGGCATGTAGAAAGCATTTTAGAGAAAGGAAAAAACTAAATTTAGCTCTCCTCACACACTAAACCTTAATAAAAAACTTTACAGAAAATTTGTGTCTCCACATGATCATGCTGTTCTAATTATGAATCTCACTGTTACACACTAGTATAAAACTTCTACTTCAAAATATAGTGCAATTGAGGTATTTTCTGGCAGTCCAAGGCAATTTTGTTTAATTTTCCTCATCTTTGCAGCTCCAGTTAATTGAATGAATTAAGTATCTAGCATATGGCTTCAAGGATTCTAGATAAGGTAAATCTCTTAATACAATAGGATTTGGTAGGATTGAGTCTCCTCATGGGATTCTTGTGCACCTATTTCTCTGAATAGTCTTGAGGCTCAGCCATAGATTTAATAGGATAATCTAGGTTATGACCTTATCATCCCAACTTGGCTTAGAGCACCTTTTTAGCCCTGATTTGAACAAAATTTCAGTATCTTCTTCCCAAAGTTAATAAGATATAGGGAAATGTGTTTAGATCAATGAGAGACAAAAGTTGCTACGGGGATCATCAACACCAATTTTTTCTAGATGTCTGCAAGGCATGCAGCAATTGATAAATTTATACAAAAATTAGTAGCTAGGAACAGGTAGTTAGAAATTGAATCTACAAGAAAAGGAGCATCCATGAGAAAGTCTAGAAACTCATTTTAACACCAAACAAAATGGAGCTTAAATTCAAAAGTTTATATAAAAGATCGAAATAAAGGTATCCTTTCTCTTAATGTCCATTTTTAAATATCTTCCTATAGAAACTCCAGCACCCAAATAAAGGGACGGAAGGAAAAAAAAAAAAAAAAAGGGCGAAAGACAAACAACTACTTTTGCAGTTGAATCTTTTCTTCGTGTACTACTATATGCATACGGTTGAAATGAATTGAACCATTATTAAGTTCAAATTATTGATTAAAGGGAAAAAATCAAAATAAGAAGTATATACCAGCTTGAAATAGAAAGGAGAAGCAATCGGCAATGGCATCTCAATATAGCAAAATATTGAAACCTAATTATTGCTTAGACTCAACTTACCTCCTCCAGATTTACGTCTTCCGAGTGATCGGTTCCTGCACGCAAGCAACAAATGATCAGGTGAACAGAACACCCCAACCCAATAAATCATATCATTATTCACATAATTTTCACAAATAAAAAAATAAAAATAAAAACTTCACACGCTCGCCGAGAGAGATAAGCAGAAAATTCTGTATTACCGTTGGTTGGGAGGAGCGTAGCGCTTGACGGTGGCAACATTGGCAGTGGTGGCTGCTGAATCCATGCTCGGGTTTTCCAGCATTTTTAATTGAAATTTCACTTCACAGCTACCACCAAACACCAACAGCTAGTTGTACGATGTTAAAGTACAAATTGATTGCTTCTTTTGAAGAAACAAAAAAAAAAAAAAAANTTAATGCAGCTCAAAGGATGAACGAACCACCGTCAGACGTCACCTGAACTGATCGGCCGCCTTGCTTCCCGACGATACACGCAGTCACCGTGCAGAGGTGTACACATATCAAAACCCTTTACATAATCACTTATTGGTCTCACGCGGCTAATTTTGCTATAGCCACGCGCTTCTCCCGAGAGTCCAAAGCACGCATAGATTTATCGTTTAGGGGGTTTTGTTGGGTTAACTCAGGCTAAACAATTCCGCGTATGTTTGAAACCCATTTTCTGAAGATAAAAATTTTTAAAATAATAATTGATGGAAGGATGTGTAGTGAAAAAGTTATGAAAGGTTTTAGATTTGTGTATAATATTATTTTATTGAAAGAATGTGTTGTTGAAATGAAATATGAGAAAAAATGAGAATAAGAATGAGATAGAGAATGGGTGTCAAACATGGGCTCACTATTATTACGAAAAACGATATTACCTTTCTTTCTTTTTTTTTTTATATTTTCACCCTTAATTTCACATTTTATTACACAAAATATCATTTTCATCTATTTTTTTAATTAAAAATTGTGAAATGACGAATGCATCCTTCTCTTTAAAAAAAAACAAAAAGAAAAAAAAATAATTCCAATCATAATTCCAATTTTTTTAAAAAAGCGCAAATGAATCCTTGATAAATTATTAAAAGGATAATTAACACATAATATTCCTACATTTCACTATTTTAGCGAAAAACGTCTTTGCCTTTAATTTCTTTGACATTTTCACTCATAATTACACATTTAATTGCGCTAACATCATTTCTATTCATTTTCTCAATAAAGAGCTGTGAAATGATAAATATACCCTTTTATTTAAAATAATAATAATAAAGAAATTATTTTTTAAAATTTTTAATTTTTTAATAATTTATTTGGGATTCATTTGCACTATTTAATTTTAAAAAATTTCTAATAAATTAATTGAATTCGTTTGCACTTTTTTTAAAAAAAATAATTTCAAGTTTTTTAAATAATTTATTTGGACTCGTTTGCACTTTTTAAAAAATTGGGGTTATAGTTGTAATTCATTGTTTAACTTTTTTTTTTTAATAGATATGAAGGTATATTCATCATTCCACAATTCTTTGTTGAGAAATTGGATGAAAATTGATAGAAATGATGGTTTGTGCAATCAAGTGTGTAATTACGGGAAAAAAAAAAAAGATAAGGACTTTTTCCGCTAAAATAGTGAAAAGTATTGACATTATGTGCTAATTACCATTTTAATAATTTATTTGCGATTCATTTGCGCTTTTTTTTTAAAATTTGGAATTATTGTTGCAATTAATTTTTTTTCCTTTTTCTTTTTATTTTATTTAAAGAGAATGGTATATTCGTCGTTTTACAATTTTTAATTGAAAAAATAGATGAAAAAGACATTTACGCAATGAAAGGTGGATATAAGGGTGAAAATGCCAAAAAATGAAAAGTATGGACGTTTCCCACAATAACAATGAAAGGTGGGAACGTTACGTGCTAATTACCCCTGAAGTAAATTATGCATGAAACTCCTTCCATTTCTAAAATTCTAATTCTACTGTTACTATTTTTATTCAACAAATACTGACTTCATATCTACTTCTATACTTGCAATCTGACTTTTATCTATATTTTTTATTCTTTCATCATAAATGGTAATCAATACTTTACATCCTAGATTTTTTTCTCATTAATCCTTTAATTCATATAACTATTAATCCTAAATGCATAAATCTATAATTTCTCCTTTTTAATTCTTTTTTACACTACAACAAATGTTACTTTTTACGGCATACGTTTACGGCATGCAAATACGGCATGTCTTAAAAATAGACTATTTACGGCATGCCGTAAATGCATGCCGTAATAAGTCATTTACTAAAAGTATTTACGGCATACATAGATGTCATGTTGTAAAAGGTACCCTTTTACGGCATACATTGATTGCATGCCGTAAAAATCGTTTCTCCTATTATTTATGGCGTGCATTTGTGCATGCCGTAAAAAAAATGCAAAAAATTTAAAAAATGCCAAAAATGCATATGCACGCCGTAAATGGGGCGCAATTTATCTCTCTCTCCATCTCCTTTTATTTGTTGGCCCAATTTTATTAACCTAGGCGAACGCTGGCTTCAGCGACTTCGAACCTGAGGGCTTGGAAATAACCACCGTAGCAACGCCACCAGCAACAGCGGAAGCGAAGATGAAGAGGCTGACTAGAGAATAGCTGTAGATTCCATCACCTCCACGACTACCTTTACAAGCTCCACCGCAAATTCCAATGGCAACGGCTTGCCCTATTCCAAAGCAATTCGTGAGGACAAAGATGAAAATCATAAACCCCTGAACATTAAACACTACCAAATCAAGGTACAAAATTATTTTCGTTCCTTTATTTGTCTGAGCAAATCCGAAATGTTAATGTATCTTGTTATGTTTTTGAGTGATTGTAAGTCTCGTAAAAAGACCCACCTTATGGGTTTATAAACACATCAGGCGCCCTCCACTTACCAAGTTTTAGCGACGATCGTCTTCCGTTACTACTACCAACGCATTAACAACAATTTAGCAACGATTTATTATTTTATTATTTTTAAAAATTACATATTAATTTACCAACAGAATTATATCAACGAAAGTACATTACCAACGAAAGTACTTTCGTTGATATAATTCCATTGTTAATCCATTGGTAAAATATAAAATTTTCAATT
>CAIGRO010097715.1:0-15679 GCA_903798355.1 Fraxinus baroniana | reverse complement strand
TTGGTCATATGGCTCTTCAGTGTTCGAGATAGATGTGTAATTATTGCAAGAAGTTTGGTCATGTCATCAAAGAGTATCATATACGTCCACCATGCAAGACTGAACCAGGTTATGTTGCTGCGACTATGTTAGCATCAAATTCTGCTTCGCAAGTTGCTCTCACTCAAGTTCCCGCCTCTCACAGTTCCACCCAACACAACATCACTCCTGAAATGATCCAACAAATGGTTATTTCTGCTTTGTCTGCATTATGTGTCTCAGGTAAAACATCAACTACTTCTTTGTTACTGGACTCAGGTGCTTCTAATCATATAACCCATGATACTCAATTACTTAGTAACTTTAGACCATATGCTGGACCTCTCCATATACCTATTGCCGATAGCAATAATCCTTCTATTTCGGCCGTAGGTGATGTATCACGAAATTTACCTAATGTGTTACTCTCTCCTAGTTTATCGACTAATCTTATATCTGTTTGCCAACTTGTTGATTACAATTGCAACGTGTCTTTTTCTTCTTTTGGTTTGCCTAATGAGGGACGTCTCTTTCCCATCACCGAAATTTATTTCATTTTCTCCTGTTGTTTGTAATTGTGCTACTTTCGATATTTCTTATTGGCATAAGATATTAGAACGCCCAAATTCTAGTATATTACACCATTTGTTAAAATCTAGTTTACTTGGTAATAAAAATTATGCTTTGATTTTATCACTCTCTCTTGATTGTGCCTCATGTAAACTTGCTAAGAGTAAAATTTTACCGTTCCCTTCTTATGGTTCTCGTGCTTCGCATATTTTTGATATTGGGATTTATCCCCTGTAATATCTCATGCCCATTATACATATTTTGTTACATTTATTGACGACTATAGTCGCTTCACATGGGTTTACTTTCTTCGTGCAAAGAGAGGTTTTTTCTGTTTTTCAGTCTTTCACTGCTCTCATTGACAACCAGTTTTCCTCTTCTATCAAGATCTTACGATCTAACTCAGGAGGTGAATATATGTCTAATGTGTTTCAGTCTCTCTTACAAACCGAAGAGATTATTTCTCAGCGATCATGTCCTTCTACACCTCAACAAAATGGGGTGGCAAAACGCAAAAATCGTCATCTTCTTGACATGGTTCAAGCCCTTCTGGTTGAGTCTTCTGTTCCCTCTCATTTTTTGTGTGAAGCGTTGTCTACCGATATTCATCTCATAAATCGATTACCTTCCCCCACTATTGATAATGTCTCTCCGTTTGATAAGCTATTTGGTCATCATTCCACATATTCTCATCTTCGCCCTTTTTGGTTGTATCTGTTTTGTTCATTTACAACCGCATGAAAGGACAAAACTTAACACCTCAATCTGTCAAGTGTGCCTTTTTGGGATATGGTGGGACTCAGAAATGATGTCTGTTATGCTCCTGGGGCACATTGGATCAGAATTTCTCGTAATGTTGTTTTCTTTGAAAAACAATCTTTTTTTACTTCAGAAATTGTTCTCTCCTCTTGTATTCTCTGTATCGCCTGATTTCCCTACAGAATTCTCTCGATACAAGCCTGGTCTAGTTTACATTAGCAGGCGTGCCGCATCAGACACTGTTCCCGAACTTCCTTCTCAGACTTCTGTCTCCTTAAGCCTTCTTGATCCTCCACCTATAACATTAGATTCTTCACCAAATGATCTCACACATCCTGTTACTCTTCGTCGCACCTCTCGTGTTCTTCGACCTCCAAATAGGTATGATTTCTCTTCTCATAGCTCTATGTTTGCTACCCTTAACTCAATTTCCATCCCTACCTGTTATAGATAGACTATGGAACAAGAGTGTTGACAGCTGGCAATGAATGTAGAACTTAAGGCTCTTGAAGCCAATCAAACTTGGGATATTGTACCATATCCGCCGACTGTGAAACTCATTGAGAGTAAATGGTATATTCGGTCAAACTTCGTTCTAACGGTTCTCTTGAGCGCTATAAGACTCAACTAGTTGTCTTTGGTAACCATCAAGAATATGAAATCGACTATGATGAGACATTTGCTCCCGTGGCCAAAATGACCACCATTCTCCTCTTGTTTTCCATCGCTGCTTCTCAATCTTGGTCCCTTCATCAAATGGATATCAAGAACGCGTTTTTACATGGACCTCAAGGAGGACATTTATGTGAAACTTCCTTCGGTATGCCTCTTCCTTCTGCTGACTCTATATGTAAACTAAAACGCTCTTCGTATGGTCTTAAGCAAACTCTTCGAGCTTGGTTTGACAAGTTTCGTCACTCTTCTGGATTTCTCCTTTACTCAGACTCAGTATGATGCATCTCTATTCTTCCACAAGAGTAATGATGGCATCGTTTGGTTGTTGGTATATGTGGATGACATTATTATCTCCGGCTCTGACCACAATCTTACTTAGAAGTTTCAACAACATCTACACTCAGTTTTTCACATGAAAGATCTTGGTCAACTTACTTCCTTAGGTTGGAGGTTCATACTACAGCACATGGTATCTTCTTGAATCAACATAAGTATATTCAAGATGTGATTAGGTTGGCTGATCTATCTAAAGCCTCCTCTGTTAATACGCCTTTGGAGCTTAATGTTAAATATCGAAAAGATGAAGGAGATATTCTTCCAGATCCTACTCTTTATCGTAAGTTGGTAGGTAGTCTCATCTATCTCACCATCACACGTCTGAATATTTCCTTTGTTGTTCATACTGCAAGTTTATGGATGTCCCTAGTCATCTTCATTTGGTAGTTGTTCCTCGCATTATTTGCTATCTTATTGGGACTACTCATCGTGGACTCTTCTTTCCTCGGGGGTCATCTCTTGAGCTCACAGCCTATAGTGATGCTGACTGGACCGGTTGTCCTGATTCTTATCGATCTACCACTGGATGGTGTATTTTTCTGGATGATGCTCTCATTTCTTGGAAATGCAAGAAGCATGACTGTTTCTAAGTCCTCCACTAAGGCTAAAACTTGAGTTATGTCTGATGTATATTCTGAGGTTGTGTGATTGCCTGGTCTTCTTGCAGGACTTGCTATGTCTTAATCGCAACCTACGCCTCTCCATGGTGACTACACTTGTAATACCCCCAACCACAAAAGTTTAAGAGGTTTGATAAGTACTACTCATACCAACTGTTTATGGATGTCCCTAGTCATCTTTATTTGGTAGTTGTTCCTCGCATTATTTGCTATCTTATTGGGACTACTCATCGTGGACTCTTCTTTCCTCGGGGGTCGTCTCTTGAGCTCACAGCCTATAGTGATGCTGACTGGACCGGTTGTCCTGATTCTCATCGATCTACCACTGGATGGTGTATTTTTCTGGATGATGCTCTCATTTCTTGGAAATGCAAGAAGCATGACTGTTTCTAAGTCCTCCACTAAGGCTAAAACCTGAGTTATGTCTGATGCATATTCTGAGGTTGTGTGATTGCCTGGTCTTCTTGCAAAACTTGCTATGTCTTAATCGCAACCTACACCTCTCCATGGTGACTACACTAGTGCTATTCAGATTGCGGCCAATTTTGTGTTTCATGAACGCACCAAACATATTGAAGTAGACTGTCATTATATTCAGGACGCCTATGATTCCAAGGTCATCGCTCTTCCCCATGTTTCTACAACTAATCAAGTTGCTGATATCTTCACCAAATCTTTGACTCGCTACCGTCATAATTATCTAGCCAACAAATTGATGCTTGTGGACTCCCCAACATCAATTTGAGGGGGGTATTAGCATATTATTAGAAATTTATTATTTATTTACAGCTAATTAGGTAATTTCCTTGTAAATAGCTATTTTCCATGTATATCTTGTATCCTTAAATAACTTCTAACATTATATAAAGGAGGAGAAGAGATACGAGAAGATCATACCGCAAATTATTGTCATTGCAGTCTCTATTTGAATACATCAATCAACAAAAATCCATTATGGCATTTTTTATGCACGGTATTAAATAGACTCTATAATATAATAAAAAGGTTTTAACTTATTTTCTTGTTTAATATTTTGCCCAATACTACATTTGCTATATAAAATATGCCATTAATAAATAATGGTTGTGCAAACTGGAGCACTTCAGCAAAATGGAGAAAATAAGAAGTATCAAGTGACTTTCAAGTTGCACGTTACATGATTCCAGATTTCAACTATAATCGCAACTTCTTTCTATTGAGAATTCTCCCTGGTTCAAAATATCATAATTCAATATCTTGCTCAGATTTGTCTCTTGATGAAATACCTGAATCAGTGGCACAAATAATGAACGGCAAAAGGCCAGCTAGCCTTTTAGGAAGAAGAGTAGGACCAGAAAGAGGCTCGTGCTGCCAGTGTGATCTATCTCTAACAAATAATGAAAGTACAATTCGAAGCTAGATTTTCTCAATGCTAGGATAATGAAATTATTTTATCTCCATCTCTTCTAGCCTTGGGCTTTGATATTCCGTGCAATCAAACCTTCGAATCCTTTTCTTTTACCTAGAAACAAATCACACTACAACCCTACCCTTGATGACCTCAATCCTAGCAACCTGAACCCCCGATGAGACTCAAAAAGTTACCAATTGTTCGAAGCCCCAAATTAATATCCCTTCTTTCATTATCCCATTTAGATAAGCCAACGTCTTCATTACAAGCTGGACACCAAAATTTTATTCTTCTTTTTCTTGAAAGAGGACAAACTGTTTAGCACATTACCAACACAAAATTAAGTTATCCACACAATTTAGGAATAAAATATCACAAAAAACATTATCTGCTCATGGGTTGTACTAGGTAACACAATCCCTTTCTTTTGAAATACATTTTTATCAAGTTATAGACCAAAATGAAGTCAAAATACCAAGAACAGTTTCATCTGAAAATCCAATAAATTCCAAAAGACTAAAGTTACATAAAACAGCTTTAGGCTTACTTCTCCGGGATGGCGACTGTTCAATGCATGAACATCAAGCTTGTAATTGTGCTGTGGTATTAATTGTGATGCATCTGATGACTGAGATTCAGTATTCTGCAAGATCAGAAGGTTCAAACCAGCACAGAAAGACAAAACACGTTCAAAAACCGAAAGAAAAGTCGAAATAAAATAAGGGGAAAAAGTCTGTTTTATTTTTATATATGAACTTAGATTAGATGTGAAACAGCAACGGCTAGTACCCAACCATATTTCCATCCAACACAAGTGGACTTGTGTATAACTACTTATCTTACGGAAAAATGTGGATTTAGATTGACAAGTAAAATGGAAAGACAGAAATTTAATATGCACATGCATTCAAAAACCGAGACGGGAACATTTTTCTATGAAATGGATGCAGTTTTGTAAAACATAAAAAAGTTTTCTATGAAAATATAAGTAAAATAATAATCGTTAAAAGTAGGTTTGGAAATCATCCCAATCTAGAAGTTAGTGCATAAAACAACATAAAAGAAGGGCATCCACATTCTTTCTGGGAAAAAAGATTAATTACAGGGAGAAAGTAATCTTACAAAGACATATCTAAACTAACCTCATTCTTTCTGCTCCAACGAAGTTCGCCAGTTTTACCCGCAAAAGCATAAAAAGCAAAATGGCGTAAATCTATAGTTCCTGCATTTTCAGATGCCTTGAAGAAAGGCATATAACATATGTGAGTATTTCCATGCAAAATGGTGATGATGCTACATAGTATTTAGATTTTTAGATCAACAAAATCTCGACGAACAAAGAACATTCTCCTTAAGAATTTTACTTTTTCCTTTATTCAACTCAACTAAACTTCTCACCGTGTGTTTCAGGGTCATTATCTTGAGTTCTGATCTGCAATCCGCTCAACATCATCTTACTTATTGTGCCATTCACAAGTCTATAAACCAAGTTAACAATGAATCCAGTCATTTGCTTCCTATAGGTTCTATGTTAATTTCAAATGCATGTTCGTTAAGGGAACTAAAGAAGCTTGAAGCTTTATCACGTGCTAGAAAGATTCTGACTTCCAACTCCCTTGCAAGAAAAATTTCTACATCCAACTCTACCATTTTCGAAATGGTTTCCTGAGATTTTGCTTCTGTATTTCCGTCTATCTTACGGCTACTTGAAGCATGCTTACTTTTTTTTTCTAGTGGGTTGAGGGCTAGAAGTGCCAAAATAGTGTCAAAGCTGGAGTGTTGGTGTTCAGCACACATCGAAGCGTACATGCCACGTGGCATTTCATGTTATTCAGAATTCGACATGTTGCTAACATGCCAGTAACAGAACACCAACATGGAAAATCCAAATAACTGAAATAGAAAAGATAAAAAAAAAGCTCTTTTAAGAATTTTACTTTCTCCTTCAACTCAATTCAACAAAACTCCTCGCCGTGTGTTTCAGGGTCATTGCCTTGAGTTCTGATCTGCAATCCACTCAACATCATCTTACTATTGTAGCATTCACAACTCTATAAACCTTGTTTCAAAGAATCTCGTCATTTGCTTCCTATAGGTTCTATGTTAATTTCAAATGCTTGTTCATTATCATCAGGGCAACAATGTGATCACAGAAGAAAATTTAGGAGAGGAATAAGAAGATCGACGTAGACATGGCCTGATGTCCAGGTAAAATATTTTATTTTATTGGACCTCTCGATAGCTACAAACAAGAGTAAAAAAGAATGTAGATAACCTCAAATTCATTAGGAATCTCGTTTAATTTGTTGTTTTTTTAAAAAAAAGGGAAAGTCAACTATGTATGGTATAAGATATTTTGTGTAGACACAGGAAACCTTTGACTCACATAAACTCTATTCCAGTACAACTAAGACGAGGGAGAGATTGACCAAATTGAGATGACTTGATATTGCAAAAGGTTTTCTTTGATGGAATGCTATAAGACGGAGGAAAAGTATTCACATAAACAATCCCAAGATTATTGAGAAGAAGGCTTAGCCATATGTTGTTCATTACTAATTAAATGTTACAAAACTTTTGGTCATTTCACAAATGTGTGCATGGATATTCTGGTCGTTTTGTGTAAAAGCATCTCCATGTTAACATACAATTTTTTTATAAAATGCTGAGCAAAAAAGATAATTTGAACAACATGAACATTTATGCAAAGATCAATATGATATTTGACAAAAGGTAAGACTCTTAATATAAACAATTACAATGTATAAGAAATAGTGTAACGCCCCGAAACTTTTAGAATAAAAATTTATTTGTTTTATATAGTATATTTTTAATATTTTGAAAAAAAAAATGAGAACTAAAATTAAATAGATTTTAAATTCCTATTTTAATTGAGCCAAATAATTATGTATCAATAGAGTGATAAATGTTGACATTGATAATGATAATCTTTTGTGATTTAGATAGAGTTTGATTGCAATCTTAATTTGATAAAGTTTAAAAGTAATCATAATTCTATCTTTTGAAATCAATTCTAATCGAAATTCCACATACATCGTTTTGAATTCTAATTGTATACAAACTCAATTGAGAATTTCAACTATAAATAGTGTGCAATTGTCCAACAATTCACCACCAAAGAATTTTACACTACAACTTTCATATAAAGCAGCTGTAAATTGGTAGTATATTTTTTTCAAAAGCTCGTTTGATCAATTAAGGTAAGATACTTCTGTGCAAGTGATTCGTTTCCTTATGCTTTTATATTTAGTAATTTATTATTTATGCATGAATTGCTAGTGAACCTTCGGTTCTTTATTAAGAGATAAATAGGTAAGATACTTCTGTGCAAGTGAGTTGTTTCCTTATGTTTTTATATTCAGTAATTTATGTATGAACTGTCAATGAACCTTCGGGTTCTTTATAAGAGATAAGAGATCCTACGGAAATTTAAGATGACCTAGGATGGGTGTGTTGCTTTGTCACCGATATACTCTATAAGAGATGAGTGGTATGAAGTATTTATATTATCGTGATAATTGTGTATAGAAACTGTACGTATATTACCCGGAATTTTTAAATACTCTCTTAAAAAAATTTACATGTCGGGTCGATTGGAACAGTGGCGAGATGGTGATGTGATTGCCAAGAGGAATCGAAGAGATAAAACATTAAGTTTATTTTTTTATTAAATTATTAGTCAGTTTAATTTGTTTAAATACAGTTATTTAATTTGTGATTATGTTTTCATTATGAATATTCCAGTTATTTTTATTTAAAGAATATTATTTTATCGTTCCGCAAATAAATTGAATTTTTTGTAACACTCTAGGTGTGTGAAATTATGGGCTTTACAAATAGCCATTATCAAGTCAACTTCAAAAACAACCTTATGAAATTTGGGAAGAATTTTAAATGTTAAAAGCATAAAGATTGTCAGTTACACCCATTTTTATAAATTTCATTTTAAGATGAGAACACTTTTGCATGATCTTCTAATGGTACCTTCTTTAGGAGGTTCGAGAGGACAGCATTAATTAAAAAGTAACCTGAACAAGGGAATTTTGTAAGGATGGCAACAGGAAGAGGAATAGCCGACTTAAACAGGTATGGGGAAAAGCCGGGGTAAGAAGTCAATCCCGATCAGCTATGATGTTTGGACTTTTCAAAATGGACGAAGTACTCATCTCAAACACGACACGACGTGGGTATGTGATATGTGTCGAATCCTTCAAGGTTTAACCAGACAATTTGCCGTCTCTGTTTCTTTCTTTTTTTTCTTCCCCTTTTCTTCTTCGGCAACGGCACGTTTTTCCCTTGTTTTTCTCCAATCTTTTCTCTTTGCCTTTTCTTCATTTTTTCCTTCTTTCCTCACTGTATCGATAGTTTACGATTTTCTTTTTATGAAATAAAAATGGATTCCATATAGTGAAACTTAGTATTCCATTAAGTTTAATTATAATCAAGTCCCTCGTTTTCTATTTCATATAACATTTAGAGCTTGTTTGGTACAGCTCAAAATTCAATTAAAATTGAAAATATGACCGCTATTGGGTCTCACTCGTCTAATAAAAGTCAACAATAACGACCAGTTTTTCAATATTAATTCGATTTTAATCTCTACCGAACACACCCTTAGTAATTAATTTTCCATAATTGAATATTAAACCCCAAAATTCTATTTTATTCATTTTAACTCCTTATTCAATACTCATTTCCTTTTTTGTGAATGATTGATTTTGGTCTATTTAAAATCCTTCTTTGTGAAGGATTGATTTTAGTCTACTTAAAATGATATCTTAAGAAAAAAAAAAAAATTGAAGTTTGAAAGACGTATCCACGTACCCGTGTCCAAAATTTGGACTCTTTTTAACCATATCCCCGTATTCTATATTTTAGAAAATAATGGATTCGACACTTAGATACATACCCATACCCGAGTTCAAGCATCATGGCTGATTAGGGACGGGAATCATGGTCTGCTCCCGTTTAAGTTTTTTAGAAAAATCAATAAAGAAATTTCAAAGAATGCATCGTAAACATATTAGAATTATCATGCTCATAAATAACAAGGGGAGTTAAATGGGGATTGGAGCCCAACTCATCCCCCTTAATGGACGGGAAATCTCCAGTGTGGTGGGGACGGTAAATAGGGTCCCACCCCAAACCTGTACCATTGCCATTCCTAGATTTTTGTGTTAGCTTCCTAATGCTTTGACTTGACTATGTATGTAAAAACTGTATCAGTCAAACCAAACAACTAAAAATAGTAAATCAAATCAAATGCCAATCGAGGTCCCAAGTAGGCTTCACTGAAGATTTGCACCCCAAACAAAAGCTCGAGTGGTAGAAGCATCTTCGCTACACCCACAGATTATCTATATCTCTTTATCAATGAACTTATCTTACAACCTATTAAAGAAGTCCAATTGCTTGCCACTGTGTCAAATTAAGCATGCAGCCACACATCCATAATGTTGTATATTATTTGTCAACACGTAAAAGTATATATAAACCTTATTTCTTATTATATATCCTAATGAGGTAGTAAGCATTTACTTTCACTTCAGATCTCTAAACCTGAGACTTGGTGTTCATAATATTGATGAAATTCAGACAAACAAGTATTTTATAATAAAAGATAAAATAAAAACTAAAAAGGGAACTGTGAAATCGTAAAAGACAGTTTAGTAAAGGACATAATTTGGGTTCTTGTTTAGCTTCGTAATTAGCAACAGAATTGACAAACTGTTAAAAAAGGATCATTATTTCTTTTAATTTGTGGGTCAGAACAAAGTAAAACCAATACTAAAAGAAACAATTAAGAAGAAAGGAAGAAGAAAACCAACATCAAGGGGAAAGTGTGGGAAGAGGGGAGAGGCAGAGATACATCAACAACTAATTTTTGGGTAAGAGTAACAGAGAGCAATAAAATAGGAGAAAAAAAATAAAAGCCAAAGAAGCATTACCACAGTAGAGTAAAAACTAAATAATTATGAACTAACATCAATGAGATGATAAATATGTGTGCTTACTTCCTTCTCAGTAGCACTTCTTCTATGCTCCTCAGCACTTTTCTCAGCCATCTCAATCTCCTCAAAAGGATCTATATGCATCTGAAAAATACAAATTAACTCTTTTAAGAGTATTCTAGTTGTGATAAATTATGTTTAAACAAAGTAATTTGCAACACATTACATCATCTCTACAGGAAAAAAAAATGAAGTATTGAGAAATCAGCAAGCTACTTCAATGTGATAAAATAAACCAACAAAAGAATGTAAAATGACATGCACCGTCAGAACATCAATAACATCAGCATAACAAAAGAAATGTTGGGAAAATATAAGAATACTCGAAAAGAAACAGAGACTAATTATAATCATGTCAGCCAAATAGAAAAGAAGAAAGATTACTTCAACAAAGTTCACGAGATGTTAAAATATCAAAACACAAGATGACAAAAAAATTACCAAAGCAAAAATACTAGATCTTAACATACCAAATGACTTGTCCATTTCTCTGGAGAATCCAAACATGAAACTCAGTTGGCAAGCTTCGGACTCCCATAAATGTACACTTATTGATTGACATAAATCTTACTGGTGGAATAAAAATCCCATTCTATCTAAGAAAATTCCTCCAGAAAAACACTTAGCCTCCATTTGGGAAGAATTTACAAATGATTTAATTTATAACAAGATAGAGATTAGTGATATGTACATAATACTCATTGGTCCATTGAAATTTGTGAGTGAAAATGAAGTTAGACCATTTATAAATGTTGCCAAATGGAGGCTTAATATTATTCAAAGACTTTGGCTACGGAATACATCAATTTATTCTAATAGCTCCTCAACTCGAGAAGCACAGGCACGGACACTTGACATGGACACAACACAACACAACAAGGACACTTTGACAAGTAATTTTTCAAAAAATTCAAACATACATGTCAAGAACGCATTGATTTGAATTATATAAATGATATTATTATTTTTTAATTATTTATTTTTAAATAAAAATTATTCATCTTAGTGAAGAATACTATGCCCCTGTTTGGACCACATTCTTTTTTTCATTCTCATTCTTCTACTCATTTTCAACCACACATTCTCCAATAAAATAATATTTTCCATCACATCAATAACTTTTCCTTCTTTTTCAACCACATATTCCCCATCACATCAACAAAAAAAATATTCTCATTCTTCTACTCATTTTCAACCACACATTCTCCAATAAAATAATATTTTTCATCACATCAATAACTTTTCCTTCTTTTTCAATCACATATTTCCCATCACATCAACCAAAAAAATGCATTCTTTTTGAAATAATGTGCACCAAACGGGGGCTATATAAGAAAGTGAAGCAAATAATAAAAATAGTCATCAGAAATACCAACCCAAAAAAAAAAAAAATCAGTTGCTAATAAATGTTGCTTTGTGATTTAAAAAATACAATCTTTCGTTTCTAGTGTAAAACGTGTTTCAATTGTACAAGGATCTACTTTATGTTTTTCAGATTTTATTCTTTCCCATTGGCCAGCTTTGTCTCCCCTTCCAAGCCAGCCCCCCCTTCTCCCCTTCCACTCTTCTATAGTCATGGAGCAAGCATAGACATTATGTGGTCAGAAAACAAGAAGGCCCCATCTGTCTTCAACTCTCCATAATCTCCTCTCAAACAGTGCTTTAGGAATCACGATTCAGGTTAGTTTATATTTTTAATCTTTTCTATTTCAGTTATTTGGATTTTCCAAAGTCATTTTCTGTTGCTGGCATGTTAGCAACGTGTCCAGTTTTGAATAAAATGAAATGCCACATGGCATGTACACTTTGACATGTGCTAAACACCAACACTCCGGCTTCGACGCCATGTTGGCACTTCTAGTCCTCAACCCACTAGAAAACAATGTGAGTATGCTTCAAGTAGCCATAAGATAAACAGGAAATACAGAAACAAAATCTCAGGAAACCACTTCGAAAATGGTAAGAGTTGGACGTTGAAATTTTTCTTACAAGGGAGTTGGAAGTCAGAATCTTTCTAGCACCTAAACAACAGAACAAATTAAAATTCAACCCAATTGCAAAGCCTCTCAGAGAGTTTCAAGAACTCTAAATCAGGTAACATAATTAAATGTTCCACATGGTTTATAGTCATTTATGATATTTATTCTGATGCCATTTTGTGATATCCTACAGATCACCACATCTTTTAAGGCAACAAAGGAGTGGCAAATGTTAATACCCTTACTGAAAACATACTTTTCTGTTTGATAAAGTATGGTGAGGAAGGATAAGTTACATACATGTGGCTGCATCTCCATTCTCCCACCAACAATCACCAAGCCAGTATCTCCATGCTTTACTGTATAATTACTAATGGAGATAGCAATTTCCCTGTGATGAGCGTTGTGAGGAAAATCCTTCTGTTAAAGAGCAAAAGGGATGAGTAAACAAACACTAGCCCGAAGCTTCATATCAGAAGTATTAACCCATACACACCTGTAAATTTATGTAGTAAAAAAGATTCTTAATAAAATACCAATCCACACACACCTGTAAATTTACATCCCACAGTTTCTTTAGGTTGTGATCAAAACACATGACAGACCAGCCTGATGTAACCACAACTAACACCTGTTTTCGCGGTTCCCTTTTATTGTAATTGCGGTCAATAACTCCAGTGGCCATTGCAACAGCACGTCTCCCTGTTGCTATACGGAGTTTGTCAGGCAAGAGGGACACTTCTGCCAGAACCCGTGCATCACTGAACCCTTCATCCACACGCCTCATGTGAGGATTCAAAACCTAATATTATTACAAATATGCAATAAGAATTTTAGAAAGGAAAGCTGATAGTTGTACTAAAAGAACAAGTGAGATTACTGTATAAATGCTGAATTGAACTTTCCTACTCTTCTACCATAATATACAGCATGATTTCAGTCTAGATATTGAGAAAGTGTTTTACAAACCAGAGAGGTGGTTAATTCTAAAACTTGCAAGTTCTTTTAAAATTCATAAATTCTGCCTCTTTAGAGAGGCTCCCAAAGCATTTCTTTTTTACATCAAATTGAGATATTCCGTTAGCCATACAAATGCTTTAATTAAGGAAAACAAATGCAATGATCAACCTTTCATGATCATGATTACAAAGTAGGCACTGCAGTACTACTTGTTTTGCTGTTCATTCTATATTATTGACTAGATAAAAAGAACAAAATATGAATGGATCTTGCTACTTGTACATAAAAAACGTTCATAATGGATTACATAATGCGATGTAGAGGGAAAATATTGGATAAAAAAGTTGATTGTGTTTTAAACTAACAAACAATATATTGCCACGTGATATTATGTAAATCTTGATGTACAAGTAGCAAGTAGCAAGATCCAATATAAATTGCCCTCTAATACCTGCCTCTTTCCAAACAAACAGCAAAAATAGAAAAAAAAATAAAATAAACAATTAAACAAGAAATTAGTAGCAAGTCTTAAAATGAGGATAATACTGGATTAGTAGTCTCATACTAATATTTCAAGTTACCTGGATTTTTGCATCATTGGTAGCCACAAGAACCTCCTTTTTCCCGTCGCCATTGAGATCGGCCACAATTGGAGGCGGGAGACGCTCGGCCTCATATTTTATTGGATACTCATCAGTGAGATGTAACCATGCCTCTTTGAATGAAAAATCACCCTCGTGCTGGATTTCATCAATTAGCAATTGTTTACCCAGGTACAAATACATTCACAGAAATAGAATGAAAATCACACAATGCATAGAAATAAAAGGAAAAAAAAATAATATATATATATATATATAATAAGTTAACTAGCAGGTTTTATGGGTATTCTGGAAATGAGTAACCATGTAGACTCTGAACGAAAAATCACCATCATTGCTGGATTTTCAATTACCAATTATTTACCCTCATACAACTATATACAGAAAATGACAACGAAATCACCCAATTAGTCATCAAAAAAAAATTTGGAAATTTAACTAGTAGGGTTTATGGGTATTTTGTATATGGTTTGAGAATTCATATAAATACCTGAAGAGAGAAGAAAATGGCGAAAGCGGAGAGAATCAGAATCGCTAAATCTCGTTTCCTCATCTTACTATTTTCAACTTTTTGAGCTCTTCTTCTTTACTGAATCACTTGTACAATATTTGAAGAATCACTTGTACAATCATCGACTTGACTTCAGCTTCCGAAATGGAAATTGCTATGCAGCTATGGAGAATTGAACTAATCATCTGATTTTGAATACTGCCCTTAGTTTCAATTTTCCAAATACATTTTACCGACCTATTTTTCTCAATAAAATAATGGGAAAATTGCTCAAAGTATCCAACCTTTCATACTTTATCCAAAATTTTCATTTGTGTCATTCCGGTATCAAATCTATAAGAAACTGGTACTCGGAGTCCAAATAGATGGAAACTGTAAGTTTGATCGTTAATTGATCAAAGAATTGACATTGACCATAATTTTGACAAATCTTAAAAGGATAAAAGAGTAACTTTACATTTTCTATAATTAAATAATTAAAATAAAAAAATCCAAACCACCCCACCCCGTCCCACGCAGCGATGGACCCAACACCCGATGAGAGGGCGGCTCCGTTGGAATAGTGATCGACACTGGCAGAAGGAAAAAGGAGATCGGCACGAGAGTTTGGCTTTATCTCTCTTTTTTTTTAATTGGGCCTCTTACCTTTTGGTTGGACTCAATTTTTTTTTTTTTTTACTTAGACCTTTGTTTATATATATATATATATAGGGGCTCGAGGTCCGTTTTCAAAACCAAAGGCCAATTTCGACATTTCCACAAATCAATTTCACCATCTGTTCCCAGTGATGCCTCCACCTCCTGGCCTGCTGTAGCCCCTACCATGTCGGTGTTGAACGACGCCGATGAGTCATCGGATCGGACGACTCGAGTCTCGAAAGGTCGAAACTCAGAATTTTTAAAACTCCATGTTGTCGTGCTCGTGAGTCTTTCTGACTTTCTCTCTCTTTTGTGTTATTTTTTATTTATGAGTTATAATTATCCTTACTTAAGAATCATGATTTATGTTCTGTAAGTGAATTGGCAATTTGGCATTGAATTGAGAATTGTGATTTGTGAAATTGCGAATTTGGGATTTGAGATAAATAATGTATGCTGCACTAGCATTGAAGAATTGTAAGTTATCATTTATGAGTTATCATTTGTGAATTTTTGTTTAGGGAATTAGGATAAGAAAAAAAAATCAATTGGTTAATTGTTGAGCTCAATTCTGTGCTCCTCTTTTTT